>LNAC01000116.1:925370-991593 GCA_002007465.1 Ailurus styani
GGGGGTGGGGGTGGGAGGGGAGGGATGGGGAGGCTCCATTTAGGACCAATTTAGCAACCTACCCTCAACTACAAGTTATTTTAAGAAAATTAACCTCCCAATATTTGTGGCGAGCAATGGCTAGAAATTGCTGGCATTAAATGGTAGTTTAGCAGAGCATCGATGACACGTCAGCAATCTCTTGAGCTTGTGAGCAGAAGGTAAACAGACAACGGCACATGACCACCACCTTCCTCACAACCCAGGACCCGGGGGGAGCTCCCTTCCTTATGTAAGATGTTGGTACGAAAAGGACTTTTTGCTCCCTTCTTTCCTCAATATGCATTTTTGTAACAAGAAAAAGTGAAATGAGTGTACTGCTTTCCGATATGTCAGGATCCAAAGGGAAATGCCAAATTCACTCCGCAAAGTCACCTCTTAGAGGGTCCCAAAGGGTAATTGCAAAATACCTACGTGGCAACCCCATGCCGAGCCAAAATTAAGGCATCAAGAGATCTGCCAGAAACCCTTCGGTCTCGCTCATTACTGTACTCTAAAACAAAAGGGCACCAAGAAAGAAGAATCAGGGAGCATTTCTAGTTCTGCAGGTGTATGCCGATGCTCTCCGCACAGTTCGACGACGATCATAATAATCACAAGACTATAATAATCACAACACGTGCATCCTACATTGGGGGTGGGTTTTTTTTTTAAAGAAAGCCTGGCAAGTTATTTTAAACGGTGCGAGGCTGGTGTCAGGGCACAGTGTCAAACTTTCCAGTCTCACTTGTTTTTTCAGGCGGGAACATTTTGCTTCGGGGGCGGTCTTGGCACAACAAGATTTCGGCAAGCTTCGCACGTGCCCCCTTTCTCTTCTCTGCCCATCTCTCGCCTCTCACCTGGACTCATTAAAATACACAACTCCCGGTCCAGCCAGACCGAAAATCAGCTCTTCCCAACCAATAGCCCCAGCCCGGATCCCCACCGAGGCACACGGCTCTCTTTACAGACTGCACATTTACATGGTAAAAATAGAAACTCACCGCACCACATGTATATGCAAATTTGCCAACCAAACTCAGTGCTGAAAATAGTTATTTACTATTTGGCTTGCATATTGGCCCAGAAAACCCTCTATACCTATTTCATGCTCATTGAAATTCTTAAAGAGTTCCTGACCCATTTAAATTCCTTGAGGGATGCCTGGCTTCACATGGGCATTTGTCCGCTCCTCTCCCTGGCTACTTTTAAAGAAATATTCCCTGTCTTTGCAGACTGGACTTCAGAGAAATATCCTGGCCACCACTTTCTGAAGGCCCATTCTGTGCACTGCTCAGCCACTAGTGGCCTCAGATCTAGAATCACAGCTTCCTTCTTGAGAGCTCCCCTAGGTGCAGGGAAAGAGGGCTCTTCAGTCGTACATCTGGAAAATTCCTGAAAGTCGATGATCCTGGGACGCCCACGTCAGAGTCATGTGGGGGAAGGGGTTAGTGAAAAGGCAAGCTCCTGGCTCCTCCTCAGAACCACTGAATTCAAATTTCTGGGTTGGAGACGTGGAAAGACTACTCTCTCAAGAAACTCAGTGGAGTCATACTGAGGGCCTCCAAGGGCTGGGGATCCGTTATTGAGAAACCGCCCAGAAATGCTGACAGTGGGCTTCTAGGGAGCAACAGTGCTGAAGTCCAAGCAAGGCCAGAGTTCACCATGGGATGGTCACCAAGGGAGGGTACTAAGTCCTGCAGGAAGATGGCGAGCGGGCAGAAGTGAGCTTCTAACGTTAGTCCATCTGGGCATTCTTTTGATGCTCACAGAAGTAGTCCTTGTCCCTGACGGGAGAGCTACAGAACTGGCTGAGCCTAGGGGCGCCTTCACTGTCCTTCTACCTAGGGATGATGACTTGGGAAACCGTGGGGTCCTAATGCCCAGGATTATGTCTTCGAATCCTGCCTCTACCGCCTCTTAGCTACCTCGGTCTGTCAATTCTACAGAGGAAATAATCATAAATAATAAGGTTATTGGGAGGGTCAAATAAGATCGATGTTGAAAGGCCCCTGTGGCAATGCTGGCCACGAGGAGCAAACCCCTAATAAGCATTAGCTGTTATTTCATTGCATTCAAGCCCCCTTGGATTTTATGGCATTCCATCGATCCCCCAGAAGATCCATCCACGTGAATAAATTTGGTTCCAAATACAAGGCGTGGTGCAAAAATGAAGCCTAGAGGAGCTACACAGCCTTCTCCGAGAAGTCCCTTTGACCTTCCTTTGCTAGAGAAGGAAGGCGAGTTTCCTGGGTTTGAAGACACCACCCTGTCTGTTGAAATATTCACAGAGAAACAGGGCGCCCCTTAGACACCTGTCAGCTTGCTCATAGCTGCCCACAGACCCATCCCCACATCTTTCCTACAAGAGACAACCCATGGCCACAGGAACGCCTGCGTGCACTTTCTGATCACGCGTAGTTGTATCCAGACCTTCTGCACAACCTGGGCCACAGTCCTCTATGCACGCACACACACAGACACCTTTGTATAGACACAAATGTATGATTTCACACACATACGTGGAACATTCCTAGGAGTATGGCATGGATTTGACTCTCTGGCCAAAAACAAAACAAAACAAAACAAAACAAAAAACAAAAACAAAAACAAAATCCACTGCAGAAACCCATTTAAAAAAAAAAAAAAAGTGAAGCCAGAAGTGAGCATTCCCTCTGCGTTATGTCAGCAGGCAGCAGATCAGAGAGCAGGGGCTATGAACACAAACGAACATTCCAGAAACAGCTTTGTCGCCCTCCATGTACTCTGCCTTCCGTTTTTTGTTGTTGTTGTTGCTTTTTTTTTTTCCTTCGGCAACAACAGAAATCTGTGAAATGACTGAGGGTGGTTAATTAAGCATTGCAGCCCATATTCCACTGTAGTTTCAATTGGATATGGTGTTCTCTTTCACTTCCTGTTATGCAGGATTGCGGCGGGCTGTTAGACACCTGCCAGGCTCCCAGCCCAGCTGCTGTTCTGCGCGCGAGCTGGGAGGAAGCACTCGGGCCCTTGGCCTTGAGAGGGTCTCACTCGGCAAACCAGCCCCTTCCTGGCGAGGTGGGGGTAGGAAAGGTGGACCTAGTTGATGTGAGTCCACACTGGAGGCTTAAGGACCAGCAGCTGGTGGTGAAGACATTGGTCTATTGTGTGGGTGGGGACAGGAGACTGACTGACTGCCCCCAAACCCCTAAGCCCCAAGTCCTGCCGTGACAGATTTGGGATGAAAGCTAGAGCGTCTATGTAGGCCAGAATCTGATGTGATTCTCTGGTTAGCCTCCTTCCCCAAGGCCAAGAACAGCACTGAGTGCAAAGCATTCATTCATTCATTCATTCATTCATTCAACAGTTGCTGTATGAAAACCTCCAATGGGTTAGCCTCCCAGTGCAAGACAGGGGCCAAACCAAAAGATACAACAGTTTTTATCTTAACACTATTAACACTCCTAATAATAGCATCCATTTAGTGAGAACCCATTGTGTGCAAAATAACTTATCAATGAAGTCCGGTCCCTTCAAGAAATCACTTCCAGTTTAATGGGAAGATTTTACACCATTTATAATTACTCAGTTCCTGGAGGAAGCAGAGAGGGGTACCCAGGTTGGGGGCTGAATCAAGCAAAGCCTCAGTTTCTCCTCAAGGATATATATATACTGCAGGGGCGGGGGTTAAAGATGGCCATAAACTCTTTGCACGCTGGCCATTGAGGGGTGGGGTCTGTATCCCCTCCCCTCCCGTCTGGGCTGTTCTGTGCTGACCAGTAGCTCATGGCAGGAGTGGCACTGAGTCAGTCCTGGCCTTTCAAGAGGCAGTCTCTACTCCTTTTCCTTTGGAGACCTGAGCTGCCATGTTGACACCCCGAGGCTGCCATGCTGTGAGGAAGCCCAGGCTGGTCACCTAGAGAGCCCCCCAGCCCCTGGAGTCATCATGGTTTGGCCCCCATGTCACTGAGCAAAGTAAGCTGTCTCTGCTGTACCCTGTGTGATTTCCTGACTCATGGAATTTTGAGAAATAATAAGTTGTTTTGAGCCATTAAGTTTGGGAGAGGGGTAGTTTGTTGTGCAGAAATAGAGAATCAGAATAATGAATGAATAGTGGAAGTTTAGTAAATGAATTAGGTGAAGGTGATGGAAGGGCATTCCAGGTAGAAGAGAGTAAACAAAACAGAAAGAGAAAGAGAGAGCGAGAGAGAGAGAAGTGGGACACTCGGGTCCTCCAGTAGTTCCTTCTGACATGTAAGGCAAGGAAAGTCTTGCAAGGACCCATATCCCAGGTCGAAGAAGTTTTGATCTATTCCCAAGATTGTGGGGAAACCCTGGAGGAATTTCAAGCAGGAAGTGACGTGGTCTCTTTGGCAGCTGAGTGGTGGTGATGGGAAGGCCAGAGAGGTGGTGGTCCAGACAGTGTGGTCTGAGCGAGCATGAGAGTGCGGTCGAGGAAAGGGAAGAGATCCAGAAAATGTCTAGGAGGTTCAGTGGGCAGATCTGAGAGGATGGCCGGATGAGGTGTTAGGAGAAGGGATGGGACAGTTGGGGAGCTATCCAGGTGTCCCATAAGGGGGCTGTTTTGCAACCCACTGTGACAGAATGCAGAGCACGGGGGTTTGTGAAACTGCAAGGAGATCTGAGAGTAATCAGTTAACTAAACAGCGTTTCTGGATGATTCCAGGACCTTTGCCTAATGCAAGGGGACAGACAATATGTGATGGCTGTGACCATCATGTGCCCATCAGATGAGGCCCAACGCGGTGGACTCAGGGCTTGCACAACAGCCTCTCGAAGTAGCCCAATGGGGCACCTGGTACCCATGTCAGGGATGTGTCAACTGAGGCTTAGAGAAGTCAAGTCATTCTTCCAAGGTGTCAAAACCTGCAAAAAACAGAGCTAACTTTGGACTCCAAGTGCTCCAAGTCCACAGCTTGCTCCCTTAGGTAGACTGCCCCATTGCGGATGAAGGAGAGGCCAGACACTCGCTTCTAGGTCCTCTTAAAATCCCGAGACTGGGACCCCAGACGGGTCCAATCAGATAAAAGGGCTGTCTCCCAGGTGGCTCAGAATAGAGGGCAGGGTATGTGGATAAGACCTGGTACTTATCCGGTAAGAGACATGGGCAACCCTAACACATTTATTGCCTTTAAGTCACTAGGGCTCCACTGCACGGTAGTCTTTCCCCAGGACTAGTTACGTGGGGGCACTGCGTCAGCGCCCAGGACGGAGAAGCCTCTTCTTTCTGAATATCCTTTGGGCTGAAGTAGGTAATATCAGCATCATTATTTTAGGGGGAGTGTAGCCAGGAAGAGCTGGGTTTTTATCCAGGCGAAACTGACTTAAGAGCTCACATGCCTACCCTCTCTGCCATGTCTGTGCCATTTCTTTAATCTAGAGTCAAAACCAGATTTTAGGTGCAAGATTTGGGCTGGAGAGCTGGCCAAATGGCTCATGCATTAAATAGATGTTCTTTCAGGCACCACGTGAGATTTCCTTTTTTGTTATTGTTTTTTTTTTTTTTGCTTTTTTTCTTTAAGTTTATTTAAGTCATCTCTACACACAACGTGGGGCTCAAACTCATGACCCCGAAATCGAGAGTCACATGCTCTACTAACTGAGCCGGCCGGGTGCCCCTCTATGCGAGATTTCTGTTCCATACGCCAGCTTCCAAAGGTGCCTTGTCCCTTCCTGCGGAATCTGAAAGACTGTCCAGCTCCTGGACCTAACTCAGTGTTTCTCAAATTATTGACCTTTAATCAACTGCGCTAGAATCAGCAGGGCTGGCTCTCCACGAGAGGGCAGCCTCTGTTAGAAATACAGATCCCCAGTCCCTGCGCCCGAAAGGGTATAAACCGGAGACTCCGAGTGGGGCCTGGGAATGTGGATTGCACACGTCTCCTCGGAGTTGCCTTTGCACAGCGACGGTCGAGCGCCGTGGGGAAGTCTAGACAAGTCTATCCGGAGAGGCTTTCCCACAGCTGCCGCAGGACCCAGCACTAACAGCAGGAGGCCGGCTCACGGAAGCATCAGCCCAGGGGAAATGGGGGAGTCCTCCGCTTGTTGCCTTGGGGTCTCTTCCCTGCCCTCCTCTCCCTTGCTCTGCATGGCAGGGGCCTGACCCCTGAGGACAACGGTTCCCAGCGCCTCCCTTGCCAGACGGCACCCAGATAGATTCGAACAATGGGAGGTGCTGGCAGGAGGTCGGGGGATGAGAGGTGCCTACGGGCCCCCCTCAGGTGTGACCCCACCTCACAGGCTCTCTTCCCACTGCACCGCCCGCCCTCCTGGCTCCAGCTTCCGCCTCGGGCCTCTGGTCCAAAGTAAGGCGCCCCCGCGGTGGCAGTGGCTTCCTGCACTGGGCAATCCTACCTTTTCTTTTCTAGCTCTCCTAGGACTTTGGGACTAGTCTCTCGCACTGCATTTCCTCCTCTGAGACGACCTGGGGCTGAGCTCTGTTCTCCCCGCTGTATCCTGAGCAGCACAGGGACGAAGTCAGCAGGAGTCACGTCACGGGAGTGACTAGGGCCAGCCACCAGGGATGACGTGCCCCTGGTGGTCCGGTGGGCCAGGCGTGGTGCTAAAGGCTTTACATGCACAATTCCTTCATTCGCAAGTATTTACCGAGCACCTGTGAGAGGCCAGGCAGTGAGCTAGCTTTTAGGGGAGCAAGAAGGGGGGGGTCCCTGCCCTCACGAGTCTTCCACTCTATGAGGAAGGCCCACCCCACACAGGAATCACATACATGATGCCAGGGGCACAGCAGGGAAGTTCACCAGGGTAGGGAGGGTATGAGAGACGGCCTAGCTTGATTAAGCAGGTGGCATGTCCCCTTTTCGAACAGGAAATTGAACCTCAGAAAGGAACAGATAACATCACAAAGGTATGTGTGCCCTCATCCCTTACAAAGGAAGGGCTGGGGTAAGGTTTTGCAGGCTCAAGCTCTAGGCTGTATCGTGGGCTGAACTGTGTCTCCGCCACCCCCCCAGCCCCACGGTGAAGTCCAAACCCCTGGCATCTGTGACCTTATTTGGAAACAGCGTTTTTGAGCTGTAGTTAGTCAAGATGAGTCCCTACTGGGTTAGGGTAGACCCGAGATCCAATGACGGGTGTCCTTATAAGAGGGGAGACCCAAAGACACACGGGGGAGAATGCCATATGACAACAGAGGCGAAGATGAAGCCACAAGCCAAAGAATTGCTGGAAAACCACCAGAAGCTAGACGAGGCAAGGAAGGATTCTTCCCTAGAGCCTCCAGAGGGAGCGTGGGCCTGTCAGCACCTTGATTTCCAGCTTCCAGCCTCCAGAACTGAGACAGAATGGGTTTCTATTGTTCTAAGCTACCTCGTTTGTAGTCCTTTGTTTGGTAGGCGTAGGGACCCTGCTTTCACAAGGAGGAAGAAAGTGCTCACCAGTGTGAACCGACCAAGACCACCTCGTGGCGTATCCTGGGCCTCAGCCTCAGCCATTCCAACAGGACCCCAACCACTGGGGGCACCCCAGACACAGATTCCATGAAAAGAGGGTGTATTCAAGGGCCTGGCCCACACAGACATCCCTGAAAGGAACTGCATTCATTTTTAGAAAAAGGGAGAAGACAAAAGAACAGGATTATGTTTGTTTTTTAATGCCCACTATTTGATACACACATTCTATACGTAAACTATGTATTTTTTCCTTCTAAGAATCTTAAAGGCATATGTGATGATCACCACCCGTCAAAGGAGCCATTGGAGGGTGGAGCCATTGGACCCACCCACATCACAGTGCTAGGGACCCATCACCGGATCTGCTGGTGTGGCCCCGTTGTGCCCTGGCTTGCCGCTCCTGGCAGAAATTGGCCACCAGGCCTCCCATGATCACCCTCTTCTCTTGACCCCTGCACTGGTCTCGGTTGGTGTTCACTGAGTAGCAACTGTGCATAGCAACTCAGGAAGGAAAAGACAACTTCATCAGGCATCCCACAGTTGGATCTAAAACACAAGAACCACACCAGGTTCTATCCTCCCCCTGGCTTTCTCGACGCAGAAGGAGAGAAGCGCGAGGGGAGAGGCGTGTTTGTCTCTATCTGCGAACGTGATCGACGTGGTCAAACAATTTCAGTCCTGCGCCCTCTGCAGTGAGGTCGCCGACTGGATGGGGCCCGCTGGAGAAGCTTCCCACAGATTCTCTGTAATAAGGTAAGACGCAGCGACTGCGCAAGAGGTAATGGCCCCCAGAGTCACTGAGATTCCGTCTCCGGTCACCTGGGGGTCTACGGAACTTTCCCCCTAGTGTTCTTAGGTTGTTCTGAAAGGACCTGAATTCAGGGGCAAAGCCACATTCAACTCCTCAGGAGATAATGTCAGGGTTGTTCTTTGGACGCCGGGAGCACCGAAGTCACACAATCGTCTGTGTGAACTGTGCGTGACACCTGTGCCCTTCAACTCCCATCTCCCTACTGGTCCTTCTTCCTCAGGGAAAGAACAGGATTGGGGACCTGGGACAATGACTGCCCTTGGAGATGAACTGTCTCTAAAAGGCTGCTTCTTTTATCAGCGGTTCTCCGCCATGGGAGAAGCTCGTCATTAAACGTGACCCAGAGTACGCACATGCTACCCTGGGCCACCACATTCTCCAGGTGACAAAGTCAGAAGGTTGGCCCGGTTGCTCTCACATCCATCCCAATGAAGGAATTTGACGCTTTCTGGGAATCAGTCATTGGCTGTACTGCAATCTCTGGGAAATATGTGGGTAACTGTCATATCAAGAAGTGCTGTCTTACCCGGTCCCTGCCTCAGTGCAGTCAGGTCAAAAGGAGTTTCCCACTCTCCTACTAGATGGTAGAAGAGTAGAGGGAGACAGGTTCATCAGACCCCAGCATCTACACCTGTGTCCCAGGGCCAGCTCGCCAACCACTACTGAGGGACCCTGACCTAGTCAGGGACTAACCCGCATCCAAACCACAACGACGACACAGCATTCACCCAGTTTAAACAGTAGCTGAAGCGTTCAGCTGACCCTATTCCCCTCTTCAAATCCTCCCAATGCAACTCTACGGTCGGGGCTGTTGGCACCCCCACCTCACTGATGAGAAACTGAAACTGTGGGTCATGTCCAAGGCCTTTAAGACAACTAGCCATTAGTCCCTGTCATGCTGCTGGGCTCTCTCCCTAAAGTCGATGCATCACGTGAGCTGCTCGGCATGCCAGGCCTTCCTTGAGCCACTGATAGGTGGGGAACCCACCCCTCCACATGTCTCCACTCAGCCCCTCCACTGGCCGAGTGAGCTCTCCCAGTGGGCTGATGGCTATGGGATGGTAAAAGGAGGTCTGCAGCGACTTGACCTTGACCTTTCTTAACTTCATCTGTGAAATGGGATCATAGCAAAACCTTCCCCTTAGCATTTCTGCAGCATTAACTAGAACATCACGCATAAGGCAACCATCTAATAACCACGGTAAATGTGAGGAACGTGATCAGGAAGACAGGTGTCTGAGGAGGCAGTGAGAGCTTAAGTGTCCTGTACAGGTGTACGGGGTCAATCTATTTAAAAAACCGGCTCCCTAAATAGACGATTCAGCAGCTTCCCAGTCCCCAGAGTATAGACTCCAAGTTTCAAAGACTTTTTTTTTTTTTTTTTTTAACCTCGCCTGCTCTTCAAGTCTATGGGTTGTTTTAAGAACTCGATCTCGTTCCTTGCCTGCCCTAGGGTTGGGGAAGCAGAAACCTCCAGACCCAGGAACGGCCCCACCCGCACACACTTAGACTAAAGGGAAACGTGCTGTCCCTTCTCTCTCCAGACCTACCCATTGTTTCTCCCTGTAGTTTGACGCCACTTAGATGGTTCAGTTGCCCTCCTGTGTTCTTTGAGCTTGCATTTTGTCTGCTCTCCATGCCCTGCCGAACGTCAGACTCTCCTCCAGGCAGGCGCACAACTTTGCTTTTTGGAAAAAACAAAAGCCCTCTGCAGGATGAATTCCCTCAAGTCTTCCCGTCGGTGGCTGCACGCGCGCTGCCCACCGATGTCCTCTGTTTCCGGCCAAGGGCTCTGCTTTAACGGCCCCTTCTTGCTCCCAACCAGCCAGTTTTCCAGGATAATACTTGTGGGGATGTGGTCTGGTTCATGTTAGTGTCCCTGTCATGAGGTCCTGCTCTGGACTTAACTCAAGGCCATCCTAAAACATGATGGGGATCCAAGTAGGACAACATGAAACACACCTGTGGGGGGAGGTCTGAGCAATGATCCTTGCAGTGCGGACAGCGACACAGAGCCCCAGCCCCCCGCACCCCACCCGGACCGCAGCAACATCTTCCACGGCGGATCGATTCCGCGATCATCGCTGAATATGTACAATGGGCTCGCACGACACTGGGGAAGCAGGGACTACGAAGGCGCTGCCAAGCCTGGAAACTCAGACCCTAAGCGGGGAAGCAGAGCCCCGAGTCGACCGGCCTGGAGAGCTCTGAGTGCTCGGTGCCTGTAAGTGGGGAAAATAATGTGGCCCGTCTCGAAGAGCATCAGACTCAAATGCGACGATACAGAGAGTACTTGGGAGAGCGCAGGGCTCAGTGAGCCCTCGATAAACACCATCATTAGCGTCATTCGTATGATTAGCACCGTAAAGTGGTTCGGGCTATCACGCAGGTACAAGAGGCACCGGTCGACTTCTGCAGAAGCTGGGGAGTCTCTCTCTGCAGGAGTCTCAGGGAGACGGGGCATCCGCTAGCCTCCAGTTGCCTTCTACGCCCAGGGTCCGTCTACGGAGCAGGGGCTCTCCCCTCTAGAGTCACCGGCAAGGCCCGTCTGGTTACATCCAAACCTCCACCACAGGGCCTCGGATACGGTTCGGATCCCTCACAAGTGATCGCCACGTGTGGCCGTGGTCATGACCGGCTGCGTGATTTGCAGGGCCCAGTGCGTAACGACAATGCAGAACCCGCGATTACTGTCACTGAGAATTTTCAAGGCAACGAATGCCGAGCATTAAGCCAAGGGCCGATGGCCCTGCAAGGCCGTGGGCTGATGACGCCAGCCCAGGCCGAGGTTGAGAACTACGGTGTGCGCAGACCTGTCCCGCCTCTGCCTTCCCGTGGAGACTTTTGTCCCCAGAGAAGGGAGAGTGGCTCGTGTGGCTGATGAACCCAGGGCGATGCGCAGCCGCGGTGGGCCCTGCGGCCTCCTCTGTTCCGAGCCAGTGTAGCTCCGGGGTTGTACGGGGGCAGCCCCCGGCAGGCCCGAGTGGGCTAGCGCGTCCTTCCCCGGGCCTCACATCGGTCTCATCCCGAGACGCAGGCTCTGCCAGCCACCCCCAGACAATCTGAGCAGCACTTCTTTCCTTCGAAAGCAGGATCCAGTCAGGGAGGCTCAGAGGAGGCTAATTCGGACTGCAGCTTTAAGGGGTGCCAAGGACTAGCGTTCTCTTTAGTGGACGGACGAGTCAGGCCGCTGACACCCAGAAGATGCCAGGAGGCAAAGACCCAAGGGACAGTTTCCCCATCATGGGAAGAGCGATGCCACATCTCTGGGCTCGCGTGGAGCTGGACCGGCTACAGGTGTGGGGAGAGGTAGGGCCTGGGGGCCGAACCCGGTGCAGGCAGGGCAGAGGGCACGTGAGAGAGAAAAGCGGGTGCACGCACCCCAGCAAGGCCCCGCTGGCTTTGGAGGGCCTCAGGGGGACCCCTCAAAGGGCTCTGCACCTGTGCCATGACTCAGCACATTTCTGCTTCTGTCTGGGGGCCCGGCCGAGAGGCCGCCAGGGCGGGGGGTTGGAAGGCAGGTGGTAGGGGGGCCGCGGGTGGTAGACCGACCCCCTGAGCCCCGCGCGCCCCAGGACCGGCTCCCCGCGCAGTGAGAGGACAGCGCCGCGGGGCCCCGGGCTCAGCCCAGCAAACGCAGTTCCGGATTTGTATCCCGAGCGCGGCACTGATCATTCACCGTACTTCCCTGATTGCCATTCCAGAGAAGCCAACTTGAGAATTAAGAGCAAATATTTGACTTTTTCTCCCTTTTCTCCCTCCCCTCCCTGTCATTTTACACAGCACTGTTTAGACTGGATGCTGGTTAATGGGCGACCTTTGCCCTTTGGCTAAAAGCTGTGACCAGGAAATCCCACCTCCCATTAATGAGGGTTTTGTTCAGGATCCGGGAGCGCCCAGCACACAGCTTCTGCTCTGCAAATGCATTGTCTGCCTGGCTTAGGAACAGAAAACGGGGAAGAAAAACAAAGAAAGAAAGGGAAAAAAAATACAAAAAACAACCTTCCACTCTTGAATTAAAACCGCAAACTCCAGGCCCTAAGCAGGTTTCAATCTCTATTAAGACAACAAAAGATCCTAAATGCCAGGCTGGGCACAAAGAGTGGAGGGAAGTGGGGGTGGGAGTCAAGGAAGAGAAAGAAACTTGACAATTAAGTGGCTTTTTTTTTTTTTAAAGCATGGTCTCCGGTGAATCTGTCCCCAGCCCCCAACAAGAGTTGGTGCCCTGAGCATTCAAAAGAGAGGTCCTGAGAGGACCCACCATCAGACCCAGTGTCTTGCACAGAGACAGGGCATCCCAGAGGGGCCTTGACCTTGACCCTTCCTATCCAGCTCTGCTTGCCTCCAGGATCTAAGTGGGTGCCTGAGCGTTCACATCACATGGTCAAAGCTGCTTGCTTCCTTATTTCCTCTCTCCTTTGTTGATGCTGAGCATAGCTCTTAAAGGCTTTCTCCTTTTGTTTTCTGTGAAACCGCTCTGGCCCAGGGCCATCTCTTTCACCCGAAAAATTCTAAACCTGAGAACCAGGGCCCTCTGTCTCGTCGGCTGTCCACCTGGCTTGGATCGTCCATCTCTTAGGACTTCTGTGGGACCATGGGTGATGGCCGAGGGAGGGAGCATGGCATACGTGTCCTCCCCGCCCTTGCCCCTACTCCTCCCTAAGCACCCAGGACATCAAATGGCATGAAGGACACTGTCCAGAAATGTTTGGTCATGGGAGGCTCAGATATTAAGAAATGCTGGCTACAATTGGTATCCTACTAGGCATAACGGCTAATGATTTTTCCTGAACCAGGTAGGTGTGTGGAATAAAAATTTAAAAACAGCCAACACTTATTGACTGTTGACGATTTGCATGTTAATGAATTAACTCTTCAGCTGCCTCATTCTCATCTCAGGATTATCCTAGGATTTCTGTGAGTTCCTAAACATAATGAAAAAGGAAAAAATGAACAAAAAATTCCTTTTTTCTTTTTTTGGAGGGAGAGGGCAGACATGAGCAATGCTTCCTTTCTTCTTTGTTTTTAAGAGATTATTCAGATGCTTCTTGAATTTGACTTCAGTGAAGAGCTTACTTTTCAAAAATAAACTAAAGGGTCTTCTGCAAGTTTTGCTAAAATCAAAATGCTCCAATTTGAGTTTGTTTTTGGTCAACACAAGACAGGAGAAGAAAGACAAGGAAAGCAGAAGTGGGGGTTGAGGATGCACTCAGTCAACCAAGTAGGTCCCCTGCAAAAACAAAGCTGAGACGTGACAAAAGGTTGCTCACCTTCCCTTCCTACTCGAGACCTGGCCCCGTGGGTGTCCCGTGTGTTGGACCCTGGGGAAGACAGAGAAGTGGAGAACACCTGGGGTTTGGATGCCTACTGGCCTTCCTGCAGGATGGGGACATACCAGGCTGCAGGCCGGCTTTGAGGATTACAGGTAATCCTCCACAGCACGAAATCGGGCCTATTCATGGCTACTGTTATGAAATTTAAGGAAATACATTTTTTCCCATTTAACAGAATGAACGGTTATCTGTCAAAGCTGAAGGAAGACAAGGAGGGATTGTCCTATCACTGCCTTGTGGTTAATGGAACGAGGCTCCATTATTGTGTTTTAGATCTGTATACACAGTGATCATGTGTACACCTAAGTCTGTTCGTACAACTAATGTGTATGGGTTTTATGATACATATGTGCACACATGTAACACATTTATTATATATTCATCCTAGATTTTGTTACATGTATTATGTATATGCACACACATAATGTACAATGAAATACATGCACATTTCACACACACATGCACACACACATATTAGCCATCACTGTGCACTTACTGTGTTCTAAGTACACTGCTATGGGTTTTCCACACTTGATCTTATTTAAGCCCCATAACGATCCTGTGAAGTGGGACCCACACTAATATCCCTATGGAAACTGACTCAGAGAAGGTCACTCCTGCAAGGTCTCACAGCCTTTCGGGGACAACGCTGAGAACAGCAGTGGTTGGACAGCCAAGTGCAGCACTTTGAACCACGAGGGTTCTTGACTCTCACAGAACAGATGTGACCTCGGAGCTGACACACCACGGCCCCACGTCTCCCGCAGAACCCACTTCACAGGTGCGCCCCTCCCACGCAAGCGGGGCCTGCCTCCCCCAAGCCCAAGGGCCACGGTGGGTGACGGTGCACAGCGGGGGCTCTGAGGCCAGGGTGACGCGGTGCGGGGGGCCGCCACCTTGAACGACTCTGAGCTCCGTCCTGGGCAGGAGCCTGGGCAGCTGGGTGATGAGCCGGAGACATGAAGACACTGGATTGCCTTCTGGTTGACTTTAAATCAGGCCGTTAGCCCTCTAATTTCTAGTAAGAAATGGCCCCTTGGACTGACTCCCTCTTGGAGAAAGCTTTTAATTAACCCACCGACCACAGGCTCCTGAGCAAAATGGTCCGAGCGAGGACGAGTCTCTTTTCTGTCACTACATATTAAGACCTCATGCCAGAATCAGATCAATTGATATGGTCATTGCCTTAATCAAACTGAGTGTCCTGATACCAGGCTGCACGGCCACCGCGGGCAGCCGGACGGCCCCAACCTCCCTGCGACCGCTTCGTCCCAACACCTCCCTCCGTGAAATGAGCCGTGTTGGTTATTTCTCGCAGAAAGTTTGGTTATGAATACGGGCTTCTACGTTTTCAGCTGTAAACAGCAGAAATCCCCCTTCAGGCACTCCACGAGACCTTTTATCCGTACTCAGGAAAAAGAATTGATTGATTTTGAAGTTAAATGTTGGCATCTGCTGTTATTCAAAACCAGGACCTTGGCTCCAGTAATCCACCGCGTTTCCAGCCCCGCCACCCGTGTGCAGCAAATGAAGGCAAGCTGCTGTCAAATGAGAAATGCAAAATAGTCAATCTGTTTGTCTGTTTAATGTAACTGGGAACATAAGCTGCTAAAAGTGGTACCATTCGGCACTGTCAGATGGGAGACACTCTCCAACAAACAAAAGCCTAATGACCCATTTTACTCGGCACTCCGGAGTTGCTCCTAATGGTACTTTCCATATGCACTCGAACATGCTTTTATCTGAAACTGCAAATGGTACGATTTTCCATCCAACACAAGCGTGTAATCTGTGTGTGCGGGGTGGGGGGGAAAGTGGGGGGGGTTGGGGAGGTAGGAGGTGTTCCCCCCACCCCCGCCCCTGCAACGGCACCGTGGAGGAAGGCTGATGTTCTAGACATCTTAAAGCGGGAAGCATATTGCAGAAGCATCTGACTCTCATCTTCCCTTTACACCTGTCATTGTACTGTATTAAAGGGAAAAAATCAAGTCATTAACCATGATAGATATGTTTTTAATAAGTAAGTGTTGTGCCTCGCCAGGCGGATAAATAGAGAGGCTTAAGATAGCTTCAGAGCCTGGCGTGGGATTACAGCGGGGAGTTAAAGGCGCTGCTTACGTCTTCAAAGAGTGTGCAATTTGGGAAGCACGAGCCTCTCAACAGTACCGGGCTGCCCCTCTAGAAGAATGCTCCCTGCTGGGGCTGGGCTCTGACTGGCCCTCACTCTGGGAGCTGTCTCACTCGCTTCTTTCTCAAGACTTCTGGTGCCTGCAGACTCGCACCCTCCCCAGAAGGATGCTGGCCAAACCCAACACCAGCTAATGCCTTTAAACACGTGCCTCTCATTGGTATGGCACAGGATGATCCCTCTGGATTCCTACAGACTGCCAGGAGCAACTCTGTGTTGAGAAGGATTCTGAGGCGCATCCACAGAAAAGAGTGTTATAATTGGTTATTAGACCCTGATGTGATTTGTCTGCTGCCTCAAGCCAGTGTTCTTTCAAACAAACCCAAAAGAAACAAAGACAAGTTAGGATGATCAGAACTCAATTCTTCGTGTTCAGGATTCAACAAAGACTCTTGTATTTATACCAGAAAGTCAAAACCACTCGAGTTACAACAAAATGCGGGGGGAAAAAATACCCCCCCGCCAAAAAACAGAGGTTAAGGGGGCTGATGTGCTCTGCTCAAAGGACTCATTGCAAAAGAATATGTCTGGCCTCAACCATCGCTTGGATACGTTCAGTGGAAATAAGGCAAAAGCATATGGTTTACATTTCCGCTATAGAGAAATATGGGTGGAATCCTTGTGGGACCCAAGATGCAGTAACAAATACAGATAGTTGACGAGGCTTGGCAGGCGAAGACAGAATATTTCTGTGTTTACCTGACAATGCGACCGGAGTCCAGCCCACCGGGGAGCAATCCATTTGGCTGTGACCCGTCGCACCCTGGCAGAATGTCCTTGCAGAGACATTACTGTCAGCCTGGGAAGCGTCCCCCTCCCCCCTTGCAGGCGAGCGCTCCCTCCAGTGAGGAACGCGGGTACTGTCACAACGGCAAATGAGGTACATACAGGTCCAGGCTCGGCGCTGGGCCATCCGGGGTCGGCTTCCTGAGCAGGAGCACAGGAGAGGAGCACTGACTTTTGTGGGTTCAAGTTTCCCAGCCCAAAGTCTTTTCTTTTTTCTTTCTTTTTTAGATTTTACTTGACAGAGAGAGAGACAGTGAGAGAGGGAACAACCAGGGGTAGAGGGGGAAGCAGACTCTCCGCTGAGCAGGGAGCCTGATGTGGGACTCGATCCCAGGACCCTGCATCATGACCTGAGCCAAAGGCAGACGCTTAATGACTGAGCCACCCTGGTACCTCCAAAGTCTTTAAAACAAACAAACAAACAAAAAACAAACAAACAAACAAAAAAACCCTAACTCTGACTTCTCTTTTGGTGTATGATCAGGTGAATGGCTTGTTTGTCATTAATTTGGGGGTTGCTTTTTTTTTTTTGATCATCTCTTTCTCTCAGGATGAGCCCTTTCGGTTCTGCTAAGTTGGAAGCAAAGAGAAGTCGGGGAAAGTGAGGAAAAGAACGGTGTTTTCTGCCTTGGGATTATGAGGAACGGGAACAGGGGTTTGAATCAAGCTCACTGGGACAGAAGTGGGGGAGACGCCTTCTTCAGAACAAAAGTGTCATTTGTAAGCTAGAGACTAAGTAATACTTTTCTGCCCAGTGCACCTTTCAGTGAGGGAGAAAAAAAAAAGTTCATAAATGTAGGGGTTTCTTTTTCCATTTCTTTCCCCGACAGATCAAAAGTCGCATGAGTGGTGTTGCAGTGCAGCTGCCTGGAGTATACTTGGCCTCTGAATAATAAATAGGGAGTTTCTAGAACCACCAGCTCATTAATGAGCACTAATTCAGAATGGATGGCACAATGTTCAGTAATTTAAGCAACGTGGACAATGAAGGTTCTCAACTCGGGTACAAAGAGCGGCCTACAGAATCATGTGGAATGAGTAATTACAGTTAATATCCATTTCAGCTCGCATTAGAACGTCCAAAGAAACCAGGTCGCCGCCGCGGGCTGGGAGCTGATCCCGGGGAGCATCACGGGGGGAGGGAGTCAGCAGGGCAGGTGAACTGTTCCCCTTACGTGGGCGCACCCATGAATAAGCCCCTGACAGCTCCCGCCGGGCCTTGGAGGAACGGCAGGGCCTTAGTCCCCAGGCATGGCCACTGGGGCTGGAGAGTCCAGCAGAGGCAGGCCAAGAAAGCAGAGAATGGCTGAGGATGGCTCCAGCCCCGACCTGCTTGTGGCCTTGTTCTGCTGATGGCACAGAAGGGGAGCGAGGTTCGGGATGCTTTCCTCCCTAGGGCCCGTGGGAAAGCGCTGCGGCTGAGGGGTCACCCTCCCGGGAGGAGCCCCTGGTGTTCTCTGCGGTCAGTGGCTGAGGGTCTGCAAGGCTAGAAGCAAGGAGGTCACAGAGTCTGCAGAGGTCACTGGGAGGTGCCGTGTTGGAACTGGGGAGTCTGGACCCTGCTGGCACACCAGAGAGAGAACAGAGAAATGGGACAGGACTTCGGGCTCTCTGGAGGAGATACCACTTTTACTGTGAACTGGACTGGGCAGAACTCTTGGGGGCAAGCAATAGAACTCGACTCTGGAAGAGTTAAGTGGAGTGAAGAATTTACTATAAGGCTAACGGGGACTCACAGGGTCTTCAGGAAAGCTGGAGAGCGAGGCTCAGCAAATGCACTCATCTTATCAGACCAGGTCTGCACCTGTGGTCTTTGTGGCCCATGTCCTTGCACAGCCAAGGACACAGGCTTGCCTCCCATGCCCCCGCAGACCCTGGGCTCCGGCATTGACACTCTGGGCTCTGGGGATCACTCTTGCCACTTCTTGGCTTCTCTGACAACTGATTCTAAGTCTAGGATTGTCATATCTGTCTAGTCAAAAGCAGGTCAAGTGCCTGATAGCTTCTAAGGGCAGCTGGGAATGGGAACCTTGACCTTTCTGTTTCCACATTGGGAGGGGGTCTCTGCCCTAAATTCCCCTAAAATAGGGCAGGACTGTGCCACAGGGTCAAACATTTGCTCTGCCATGTCACTTCTGGGTGACCTCTGCGGCCACTTTCCAGCCCTAAATTTCAGCTTCTTGGGGCAAAATGGGCACAACAGAACTATCCTTACAGGCCGTAACGATGATGATACTGGGCACTGGGTTAATTCACTGCACACACATTCACTGAGTTCCTGCAATATGCACTGTTTCTTGTAGCTCTGTAACGAGGCTGTATGCACAGCAGGCCATGCTCCTCACCCCCCGAACAGCCTTCAGCCTCGTAGCAGAGATGGAGAGAAGGGATTTACGAGTAACCTGGGTGTGGATTTAAGAAGACTTCCTGATGAATTGGGTGCGTGGGAGAAAGAAGAGGAAGGAAACAAAAGACCTCTCATTTCTGGGAGATTCTACCGGCAAAGCCACTGACTCAGTTCTTGGCATACAGTAAGTGCTCAGCAAGTGCTCATCACTAACACGGCGGTCAGCATGTCACTGTCATCGTCACTTCTCTTTGATCCACAGCTGGCCAGTCCTCACAGATAACGCCAATATCCAATACAGCATGGATTACAGGGTGGACTCAGCCTAGGAGGGCTCGAACCTGACTCTGCCATTTGCTGGCTGTGTGACCTTCGGCAAACCATTTAACCTTTCTGTGGCCCAGCTCCCTCCTCTGTAAAATGGAGGTGGTAAAAGTAGCTCCATCTTCGGGTTGTCATGAGGGTCAAGGGTGCCGTGTTACGAAAATGCCCCCAGAACCGCTCCTGAGTAGCTCTTTCCCGACTGCCCACATCATTCCCATCCCAACGAAGCATCCAAACTGCCCGTTTGCAAGAAGAGTCCCGAGAAATCTGACCCTCCTTTTCCACTTGAGCATCAAGGAGAGAAAGTGGATCTCCCCAGGCCACAGGAAATGAAAATCTCCCGTGCACAGTAAAACGGGAGGCCTGTGGTGAATTTGGGGATTGTGGGGGGGGTTCTGTGGCTCAGGTTGGGGTCCCTGGGCTCGGAGGGGCTGACCCTGAGGTCCACCCGTGCCCACCTTCTTGCACGGACTCAAAGTCCTCCGAGGTGGCCGGGCTTGAGGTTCCTAAGGGCCTGGGTTTGGAGGTGAGCGCTGCGGGGTCTCAGGAATGGGGACAGCTGTCCTGAGGTCACACGGGGAGGGTGACAGTGGGGAGGGAGACACAGCCCAGGCTCCGGAGTGTGAGGACACGGGCTGGACTTCTGCTTTCCAGCCGGGCTGGAAATAACACATCAGCACCTTGCCACGTGATGGTAGGACGCCCGCAGTTCCTGCGCCTGCAGAAACCAGAAGTGAAGCAACACCCACACTCGCTCCTCACGTCGCCCCAGAATGGTGAGTGGTGGCACCAGAAAATGGTAGTGCCCACTGCCACCCTTGACTTTGAAAAAAGTAAGAGCGATGCTATCTAGCAGATAGCGAAACAGAAAACCGGTAAAACATAACCACAAAATGGCCCATGTGCAGGATCACCAGCTGGACCCAAGGTGACGTTCTCCCTCCTCCAAGTACCTATTTTTTCTGGAATAACATAGACCTCAGACATAGCATCTGAAATAATTAGCCCCTCGATGGTGCCGCAGTGACCTTCCCTGCGGGGTCTGACCTTGGCGAAGTGGGGGCTCATGTCTCACGTTGGGTATCTCTAGTGTTAGCAGAAGTGGCACAGGGCGGACGTATAATCCAAGTGAAAACACACGTGAACGTGACCTGGTACCACAAGATCTTGGCTGGCAGATCACCGTTATTCTGGTGCACTGAATAATTTACATATATGGAAATAGACTACGAAGGCATATTAGGTACTGTGCTGCCTCAGTTTCCCCATGTGATGAGAACAGGGCCATCCGAGCCCAGCTAGCCCAGTGCAAGCAGAGTTCTTTGGTCCCTCTCTGAGCAGAGGTACCAGCCTCACTGTTCCATAAACAGCAACCATTGCTCACAGCAGCTGAGGCCTGTGGCATTAAACATGAAGTCCCCAGCAGCCAAGAAACAACAGAATCTGTCTCCCCCAGAGGTCCCTGAATTGGTCAGAAGGTCAACACTTCTGGCTTCTAAGCACTTCGACTGGGTGGAAACGCATCAACAGGCGTGCCTGCCGGGGGCCGGGGTGCGGGGGGCTGCGGTGCGCTCTCCCCAGGGCCCGCCCCCAAAGTCCTGCATCCCAGGAGCCCCCTCAGTTCAGGCAAACTGCAAGAAGTCAGAGTCATTGTCTCTCCGCTCACTTTTGCATGGGGGAAACGGCCTCCATAAGTTACAACCTTGTCCCAAGGATACATGGCCAGGGAAGAACAGAACTCACCATCAAACCCGGGCGGTCTCGCGCCAGAGCTTCTGGCCAAGCTGCCCACCTTTACAGAGAGCAGTACCTAGACTCCCGACAAGCCCCACGCCACAGCTGCTCCACGCCCTGCCCTCCGACTCACCAATCCTTTACTGCAGCAGACAGTGGATTACACTTGGCCAAAGCCCGGCTACCTCCCTGTCCTCCAGATCCAACCATCTTCCATGAGACCTCTTGCCTGTGCCTCAGTTTCTCTTGTTTTAAAGACAACAGTGATAATATCTGACAGAGCACTGGGAAGGGTCAGACCATGTCACGTCTGTGGTGTCCCCGAAGACCCAGGGCCCTCCTGACCCAATCGATGGGGCTGTCTAGACGATCAATACTGATCGCTGCTGCTGAATTGACCCGACACAGGTCCACATTGATCACTTAAGACACCTGGAATGGTCAGATCGGCTGGGCCATGGTTCAGGGACTTTAGTCACTAAGGCCTTTATTAAATGAGGACCTCGCCTTTAAAGAATGAAAGATGTTCCTTAAATCCCTTGGACTTGGAGAAGTCCTTGGACTGTGGGAGCAGGCTCTCTGGGAGGCAGAGCTAAAGCCGCCGAAGGGCCTGTGTGGCTACAGGCAAGCTAGACAAACCTCTCTGAGCCTCAGTTTACTTTTCAGGAAAATGGGATGAAGGGATATTTGCCTCATGGAGTCGCAGGGATCAGGTGACGCGATGAGGTGTTAAAATGCTTAGGCAGAGAGCCTGGAACTATTAAGTTTTCAATAAAAGTTGACTGCAATTGGTATGATTTATGCTGAGTAGGAATAGTCTGTCTCCCACATTCAAAATCACCTCTTTTTGTTGGCATCTCCCCATACTGAGGCCCTGTTAAAAATCACCTGGGCCTGTATTGAGAGGTGTCTGTCTTTAGGAAACATACCCTTGAATAATCTCTCAGAATAATGCCACGAGTGTTTAAAGGAGACAAGGGACCCCAACGTACCCACAGTCACAGAGCCAGGAAGCGGCAGAGGTCAACAGAAAGCCGGATTCTCCTGACTCTGGAGTCTCCTCCTCTCTGAGAGCCCGGCCGTGGGAATTAGGGAGATGAGGGAGCACGGGCATCTCGCCTTCAGGGAGCTTGGGGTCTACGGGGGATGAGCCGTTGCTGCAAATAAGGCAACACAAAGATACTGCGGAGAGGGCACAACGTGGTGAGAGGAAGCAGGGAAGGCTGTCAGCTGGCCCTGGCCGTGGACACGTGGGAACTGAGTGGGCCGAAGAGGCTTTAGCTCCGCGCTGGCGTGGGATCTGAGCTCTGAGTTCCATAAACCATGATAAGCGGGGAAACTGAGGCCAAAGGAACAACGCCAGCAAGGTGTGGAGGACGGCAGCCACCGGGCTAATTCAGCGAATGGCCTCGACTGGCTGAGGCCTTGGGTCGTGGCCAGCAGCTCACAAGCGCCTTGTTACATAAGAGCCTTTACTGCCTATTTGTAGAAGATTCACTTAAGGTTACCATTTTGTCGGGTTTGCAGTTCTCTCTTTCTCCCGCTCTCCCTGCTTCTTTCTCTCTATTTCTGTATTTATCTCCATCTCCCCTGAAGTCCATCTCCCCTCACTCTCCACATTTTTTGCTGCCTCACAATGAACAACCGTCGTGAGGACTTATGTTTTCATATTCAAGTTGGTTTTTATATGTAAACTGTTTTGCCCTAGATTTTGGTGCATTGCCTTGCATTACAGAGTGTGAATATTTTATCTGGATGTATATTTCATTTTTAAAGGAGGCTCATAACACTTGTCCAAAGCTAAAACGTCTCCACTTGAGTACAGACTCGAGCAATGAAACAATATGCCGGTCCCCATCCTTAGAGGGAATGGATGCTGAGTTTGTTTAGAAATGTGCTCCCTGCTCTAAACTTCTACCATAAATTACAAGGCAGCCCCTAGTTAGCAGATCTTCCCTCCCGGCCAGACACGTGACGTGGATGATTTCCCCCCCATCACCTCAAACAAAGCCGTAAGAGCAAATTGAAGGAAATCAGCCCTATCTCCCTTCTGTGGGAAATTCACACAACCTGGTTCCCAGCTCCTACGAAATGGAAATAAAAATTCTCAGTGGCTGCTTTAACTCCAAGGGCTTAGAAAATTGACTAATAATGCAAATATCCAGAGGTTAATAGCCTGGTGACATTACTGTAACTTACACAGTGGCGTAAAGGGCATTATCCATCACATGGCCGGCAATGGTCAGTTAGCAGAACATATGGATAAATATCAAAAGAGGAATGGAGCTCCCAGAATCACGAATTAATAAAACCTAGGGATTCTGTGCTCCCCCCGCCCCCCTCCCCAGGCTTTTTCTTCCTTTAATGGAACTAGGCAATGTGTAATATTGGTCCTTTTTGTCTGGGCTCACAGGCACCCTTCTTTGCACGGGAGGCCGATTCCTGATGGGGAGCACAGGACGGCACATATGCCCCCACGTTCTCATTTCCCATTTGCGGGGAGGGAAAAGTCAGGGAGAGCCGACCAAGGGAAGAGTTGCACACAAGCCAAACAGAGTCCATGGGATGCCTCTGACTGCGGCTGTTTGGGATAAAAGGAAGTTAGCTAGAAATCAGTTGGAAAAGGCTCCTAATAGATGCGGTCAAGAACGAGGCCAGCTGGAAACGTCGGCTCTCCGGGCCCAGGTGGGCTGCCCGAATACTAATTTACTGCCCTCCCATTTCAAGTCTGGATCAGCGACTGCGGCCCTGAACAGGGGTTTCAGGTCCCCCCTGAGTGGGCTGACTCCAAGCCACCTCGCTGTCCCTGGTCACGAAGTGAGATCCCTTCCACTGATCATCTCTCCTGCCTAGACCTCTCTCCTCCGATGCCCTTTCCGGCTCTTCCAGAGAAGGGTGGAGTGGTATTATCTTTGGGAAATCGTAGGTTCTCAGCTCCTGCTGCTAAAAGGAAAATTACTGCCCTGAGCAGTCCCTGGTTGGGTTCCAAAGGAGTCTTGTCGCATTATTTAAATACTGAATTGCGATATGATTGAAGTTGGTACCAAGTTGGTCTTGGCAGAGCCTGTTGGCTGGCAGGTGCTGGCGTAAGGGCTGTGCTGCTTCAGCGAACCGCTTTGGATCTGCTGCTCCGGGGAGCGCCAGCCAAGACCCAGGCTGCTGCTGCCGCTTTTAATTTTCTCTTTCCTGCAAAATGCACAGGATCCAAACGCCCACCCTCTCAACACGGGCCACTCCCCAGGCGGTGTCCCGGGACACCGCCTGGGGAGTGGCCCGTGTTGAGAGGGTGGGCGTTTGGATCCTGTGCATTTTGCAGGAAAGAGAAAATTAAAAGCGGCAGCAGCAGCCTGGGTCTTGGCTGGCGCTCCCCGGAGCAGCAGATCCAAAGCGGTTCGCTGAAGCAGCACAGCCCTTACGCCAGCACCTGCCAGCCAACAGGCTCTGCCAAGACCAACTTGGTACCAACTTCAATCATATCGCAATTCAGTATTTAAATAATGCGACAAGACTCCTTTGGAACCCAACCAGGGACTGCTCAGGGCAGTAATTTTCCTTTTAGCAGCAGGAGCTGAGAACCTACGATTTCCCAAAGATAATACCACTCCACCCTTCTCTGGAAGAGCCGGAAAGGGCATCGGAGGAGAGAGGTCTAGGCAGGAGAGATGATCAGTGGAAGGGATCTCACTTCGTGACCAGGGACAGCGAGGTGGCTTGGAGTCAGCCCACTCAGGGGGGACCTGAAACCCCTGTTCAGGGCCGCAGTCGCTGATCCAGACTTGAAATGGGAGGGCAGTAAATTAGTATTCGGGCAGCCCACCTGGGCCCGGAGAGCCGACGTTTCCAGCTGGCCTCGTTCTTGACCGCATCTATTAGGAGCCTTTTCCAACTGATTTCTAGCTAACTTCCTTTTATCCCAAACAGCCGCAGTCAGAGGCATCCCATGGACTCTGTTTGGCTTGTGTGCAACTCTTCCCTTGGTCGGCTCTCCCTGACTTTTCCCTCCCCGCAAATGGGAAATGAGAACGTGGGGGCATATGTGCCGTCCTGTGCTCCCCATCAGGAATCGGCCTCCCGTGCAAAGAAGGGTGCCTGTGAGCCCAGACAAAAAGGACCAATATTACACATTGCCTAGTTCCATTAAAGGAAGAAAAAGCCTGGGGAGGGGGGCGGGGGGAGCACAGAATCCCTAGGTTTTATTAATTCGTGATTCTGGGAGCTCCATTCCTCTTTTGATATTTATCCATATGTTCTGCTAACTGACCATTGCCGGCCATGTGATGGATAATGCCCTTTACGCCACTGTGTAAGTTACAGTAATGTCACCAGGCTATTAACCTCTGGATATTTGCATTATTAGTCAATTTTCTAAGCCCTTGGAGTTAAAGCAGCCACTGAGAATTTTTATTTCCATTTCGTAGGAGCTGGGAACCAGGTTGTGTGAATTTCCCACAGAAGGGAGATAGGGCTGATTTCCTTCAATTTGCTCTTACGGCTTTGTTTGAGGTGATGGGGGGGAAATCATCCACGTCACGTGTCTGGCCGGGAGGGAAGATCTGCTAACTAGGGGCTGCCTTGTAATTTATGGTAGAAGTTTAGAGCAGGGAGCACATTTCTAAACAAACTCAGCATCCATTCCCTCTAAGGATGGGGACCGGCATATTGTTTCATTGCTCGAGTCTGTACTCAAGTGGAGACGTTTTAGCTTTGGACAAGTGTTATGAGCCTCCTTTAAAAATGAAATATACATCCAGATAAAATATTCACACTCTGTAATGCAAGGCAATGCACCAAAATCTAGGGCAAAACAGTTTACATATAAAAACCAACTTGAATATGAAAACATAAGTCCTCACGACGGTTGTTCATTGTGAGGCAGCAAAAAATGTGGAGAGTGAGGGGAGATGGACTTCAGGGGAGATGGAGATAAATACAGAAATAGAGAGAAAGAAGCAGGGAGAGCGGGAGAAAGAGAGAACTGCAAACCCGACAAAATGGTAACCTTAAGTGAATCTTCTACAAATAGGCAGTAAAGGCTCTTATGTAACAAGGCGCTTGTGAGCTGCTGGCCACGACCCAAGGCCTCAGCCAGTCGAGGCCATTCGCTGAATTAGCCCGGTGGCTGCCGTCCTCCACACCTTGCTGGCGTTGTTCCTTTGGCCTCAGTTTCCCCGCTTATCATGGTTTATGGAACTCAGAGCTCAGATCCCACGCCAGCGCGGAGCTAAAGCCTCTTCGGCCCACTCAGTTCCCACGTGTCCACGGCCAGGGCCAGCTGACAGCCTTCCCTGCTTCCTCTCACCACGTTGTGCCCTCTCCGCAGTATCTTTGTGTTGCCTTATTTGCAGCAACGGCTCATCCCCCGTAGACCCCAAGCTCCCTGAAGGCGAGATGCCCGTGCTCCCTCATCTCCCTAATTCCCACGGCCGGGCTCTCAGAGAGGAGGAGACTCCAGAGTCAGGAGAATCCGGCTTTCTGTTGACCTCTGCCGCTTCCTGGCTCTGTGACTGTGGGTACGTTGGGGTCCCTTGTCTCCTTTAAACACTCGTGGCATTATTCTGAGAGATTATTCAAGGGTATGTTTCCTAAAGACAGACACCTCTCAATACAGGCCCAGGTGATTTTTAACAGGGCCTCAGTATGGGGAGATGCCAACAAAAAGAGGTGATTTTGAATGTGGGAGACAGACTATTCCTACTCAGCATAAATCATACCAATTGCAGTCAACTTTTATTGAAAACTTAATAGTTCCAGGCTCTCTGCCTAAGCATTTTAACACCTCATCGCGTCACCTGATCCCTGCGACTCCATGAGGCAAATATCCCTTCATCCCATTTTCCTGAAAAGTAAACTGAGGCTCAGAGAGGTTTGTCTAGCTTGCCTGTAGCCACACAGGCCCTTCGGCGGCTTTAGCTCTGCCTCCCAGAGAGCCTGCTCCCACAGTCCAAGGACTTCTCCAAGTCCAAGGGATTTAAGGAACATCTTTCATTCTTTAAAGGCGAGGTCCTCATTTAATAAAGGCCTTAGTGACTAAAGTCCCTGAACCATGGCCCAGCCGATCTGACCATTCCAGGTGTCTTAAGTGATCAATGTGGACCTGTGTCGGGTCAATTCAGCAGCAGCGATCAGTATTGATCGTCTAGACAGCCCCATCGATTGGGTCAGGAGGGCCCTGGGTCTTCGGGGACACCACAGACGTGACATGGTCTGACCCTTCCCAGTGCTCTGTCAGATATTATCACTGTTGTCTTTAAAACAAGAGAAACTGAGGCACAGGCAAGAGGTCTCATGGAAGATGGTTGGATCTGGAGGACAGGGAGGTAGCCGGGCTTTGGCCAAGTGTAATCCACTGTCTGCTGCAGTAAAGGATTGGTGAGTCGGAGGGCAGGGCGTGGAGCAGCTGTGGCGTGGGGCTTGTCGGGAGTCTAGGTACTGCTCTCTGTAAAGGTGGGCAGCTTGGCCAGAAGCTCTGGCGCGAGACCGCCCGGGTTTGATGGTGAGTTCTGTTCTTCCCTGGCCATGTATCCTTGGGACAAGGTTGTAACTTATGGAGGCCGTTTCCCCCATGCAAAAGTGAGCGGAGAGACAATGACTCTGACTTCTTGCAGTTTGCCTGAACTGAGGGGGCTCCTGGGATGCAGGACTTTGGGGGCGGGCCCTGGGGAGAGCGCACCGCAGCCCCCCGCACCCCGGCCCCCGGCAGGCACGCCTGTTGATGCGTTTCCACCCAGTCGAAGTGCTTAGAAGCCAGAAGTGTTGACCTTCTGACCAATTCAGGGACCTCTGGGGGAGACAGATTCTGTTGTTTCTTGGCTGCTGGGGACTTCATGTTTAATGCCACAGGCCTCAGCTGCTGTGAGCAATGGTTGCTGTTTATGGAACAGTGAGGCTGGTACCTCTGCTCAGAGAGGGACCAAAGAACTCTGCTTGCACTGGGCTAGCTGGGCTCGGATGGCCCTGTTCTCATCACATGGGGAAACTGAGGCAGCACAGTACCTAATATGCCTTCGTAGTCTATTTCCATATATGTAAATTATTCAGTGCACCAGAATAACGGTGATCTGCCAGCCAAGATCTTGTGGTACCAGGTCACGTTCACGTGTGTTTTCACTTGGATTATACGTCCGCCCTGTGCCACTTCTGCTAACACTAGAGATACCCAACATGAGACATGAGCCCCCACTTCGCCAAGGTCAGACCCCGCAGGGAAGGTCACTGCGGCACCATCGAGGGGCTAATTATTTCAGATGCTATGTCTGAGGTCTATGTTATTCCAGAAAAAATAGGTACTTGGAGGAGGGAGAACGTCACCTTGGGTCCAGCTGGTGATCCTGCACATGGGCCATTTTGTGGTTATGTTTTACCGGTTTTCTGTTTCGCTATCTGCTAGATAGCATCGCTCTTACTTTTTTCAAAGTCAAGGGTGGCAGTGGGCACTACCATTTTCTGGTGCCACCACTCACCATTCTGGGGCGACGTGAGGAGCGAGTGTGGGTGTTGCTTCACTTCTGGTTTCTGCAGGCGCAGGAACTGCGGGCGTCCTACCATCACGTGGCAAGGTGCTGATGTGTTATTTCCAGCCCGGCTGGAAAGCAGAAGTCCAGCCCGTGTCCTCACACTCCGGAGCCTGGGCTGTGTCTCCCTCCCCACTGTCACCCTCCCCGTGTGACCTCAGGACAGCTGTCCCCATTCCTGAGACCCCGCAGCGCTCACCTCCAAACCCAGGCCCTTAGGAACCTCAAGCCCGGCCACCTCGGAGGACTTTGAGTCCGTGCAAGAAGGTGGGCACGGGTGGACCTCAGGGTCAGCCCCTCCGAGCCCAGGGACCCCAACCTGAGCCACAGAACCCCCCCCACAATCCCCAAATTCACCACAGGCCTCCCGTTTTACTGTGCACGGGAGATTTTCATTTCCTGTGGCCTGGGGAGATCCACTTTCTCTCCTTGATGCTCAAGTGGAAAAGGAGGGTCAGATTTCTCGGGACTCTTCTTGCAAACGGGCAGTTTGGATGCTTCGTTGGGATGGGAATGATGTGGGCAGTCGGGAAAGAGCTACTCAGGAGCGGTTCTGGGGGCATTTTCGTAACACGGCACCCTTGACCCTCATGACAACCCGAAGATGGAGCTACTTTTACCACCTCCATTTTACAGAGGAGGGAGCTGGGCCACAGAAAGGTTAAATGGTTTGCCGAAGGTCACACAGCCAGCAAATGGCAGAGTCAGGTTCGAGCCCTCCTAGGCTGAGTCCACCCTGTAATCCATGCTGTATTGGATATTGGCGTTATCTGTGAGGACTGGCCAGCTGTGGATCAAAGAGAAGTGACGATGACAGTGACATGCTGACCGCCGTGTTAGTGATGAGCACTTGCTGAGCACTTACTGTATGCCAAGAACTGAGTCAGTGGCTTTGCCGGTAGAATCTCCCAGAAATGAGAGGTCTTTTGTTTCCTTCCTCTTCTTTCTCCCACGCACCCAATTCATCAGGAAGTCTTCTTAAATCCACACCCAGGTTACTCGTAAATCCCTTCTCTCCATCTCTGCTACGAGGCTGAAGGCTGTTCGGGGGGTGAGGAGCATGGCCTGCTGTGCATACAGCCTCGTTACAGAGCTACAAGAAACAGTGCATATTGCAGGAACTCAGTGAATGTGTGTGCAGTGAATTAACCCAGTGCCCAGTATCATCATCGTTACGGCCTGTAAGGATAGTTCTGTTGTGCCCATTTTGCCCCAAGAAGCTGAAATTTAGGGCTGGAAAGTGGCCGCAGAGGTCACCCAGAAGTGACATGGCAGAGCAAATGTTTGACCCTGTGGCACAGTCCTGCCCTATTTTAGGGGAATTTAGGGCAGAGACCCCCTCCCAATGTGGAAACAGAAAGGTCAAGGTTCCCATTCCCAGCTGCCCTTAGAAGCTATCAGGCACTTGACCTGCTTTTGACTAGACAGATATGACAATCCTAGACTTAGAATCAGTTGTCAGAGAAGCCAAGAAGTGGCAAGAGTGATCCCCAGAGCCCAGAGTGTCAATGCCGGAGCCCAGGGTCTGCGGGGGCATGGGAGGCAAGCCTGTGTCCTTGGCTGTGCAAGGACATGGGCCACAAAGACCACAGGTGCAGACCTGGTCTGATAAGATGAGTGCATTTGCTGAGCCTCGCTCTCCAGCTTTCCTGAAGACCCTGTGAGTCCCCGTTAGCCTTATAGTAAATTCTTCACTCCACTTAACTCTTCCAGAGTCGAGTTCTATTGCTTGCCCCCAAGAGTTCTGCCCAGTCCAGTTCACAGTAAAAGTGGTATCTCCTCCAGAGAGCCCGAAGTCCTGTCCCATTTCTCTGTTCTCTCTCTGGTGTGCCAGCAGGGTCCAGACTCCCCAGTTCCAACACGGCACCTCCCAGTGACCTCTGCAGACTCTGTGACCTCCTTGCTTCTAGCCTTGCAGACCCTCAGCCACTGACCGCAGAGAACACCAGGGGCTCCTCCCGGGAGGGTGACCCCTCAGCCGCAGCGCTTTCCCACGGGCCCTAGGGAGGAAAGCATCCCGAACCTCGCTCCCCTTCTGTGCCATCAGCAGAACAAGGCCACAAGCAGGTCGGGGCTGGAGCCATCCTCAGCCATTCTCTGCTTTCTTGGCCTGCCTCTGCTGGACTCTCCAGCCCCAGTGGCCATGCCTGGGGACTAAGGCCCTGCCGTTCCTCCAAGGCCCGGCGGGAGCTGTCAGGGGCTTATTCATGGGTGCGCCCACGTAAGGGGAACAGTTCACCTGCCCTGCTGACTCCCTCCCCCCGTGATGCTCCCCGGGATCAGCTCCCAGCCCGCGGCGGCGACCTGGTTTCTTTGGACGTTCTAATGCGAGCTGAAATGGATATTAACTGTAATTACTCATTCCACATGATTCTGTAGGCCGCTCTTTGTACCCGAGTTGAGAACCTTCATTGTCCACGTTGCTTAAATTACTGAACATTGTGCCATCCATTCTGAATTAGTGCTCATTAATGAGCTGGTGGTTCTAGAAACTCCCTATTTATTATTCAGAGGCCAAGTATACTCCAGGCAGCTGCACTGCAACACCACTCATGCGACTTTTGATCTGTCGGGGAAAGAAATGGAAAAAGAAACCCCTACATTTATGAACTTTTTTTTTTCTCCCTCACTGAAAGGTGCACTGGGCAGAAAAGTATTACTTAGTCTCTAGCTTACAAATGACACTTTTGTTCTGAAGAAGGCGTCTCCCCCACTTCTGTCCCAGTGAGCTTGATTCAAACCCCTGTTCCCGTTCCTCATAATCCCAAGGCAGAAAACACCGTTCTTTTCCTCACTTTCCCCGACTTCTCTTTGCTTCCAACTTAGCAGAACCGAAAGGGCTCATCCTGAGAGAAAGAGATGATCAAAAAAAAAAAAGCAACCCCCAAATTAATGACAAACAAGCCATTCACCTGATCATACACCAAAAGAGAAGTCAGAGTTAGGGTTTTTTTGTTTGTTTGTTTGTTTTTTGTTTGTTTGTTTGTTTTAAAGACTTTGGAGGTACCAGGGTGGCTCAGTCATTAAGCGTCTGCCTTTGGCTCAGGTCATGATGCAGGGTCCTGGGATCGAGTCCCACATCAGGCTCCCTGCTCAGCGGAGAGTCTGCTTCCCCCTCTACCCCTGGTTGTTCCCTCTCTCACTGTCTCTCTCTCTGTCAAGTAAAATCTAAAAAAGAAAGAAAAAAGAAAAGACTTTGGGCTGGGAAACTTGAACCCACAAAAGTCAGTGCTCCTCTCCTGTGCTCCTGCTCAGGAAGCCGACCCCGGATGGCCCAGCGCCGAGCCTGGACCTGTATGTACCTCATTTGCCGTTGTGACAGTACCCGCGTTCCTCACTGGAGGGAGCGCTCGCCTGCAAGGGGGGAGGGGGACGCTTCCCAGGCTGACAGTAATGTCTCTGCAAGGACATTCTGCCAGGGTGCGACGGGTCACAGCCAAATGGATTGCTCCCCGGTGGGCTGGACTCCGGTCGCATTGTCAGGTAAACACAGAAATATTCTGTCTTCGCCTGCCAAGCCTCGTCAACTATCTGTATTTGTTACTGCATCTTGGGTCCCACAAGGATTCCACCCATATTTCTCTATAGCGGAAATGTAAACCATATGCTTTTGCCTTATTTCCACTGAACGTATCCAAGCGATGGTTGAGGCCAGACATATTCTTTTGCAATGAGTCCTTTGAGCAGAGCACATCAGCCCCCTTAACCTCTGTTTTTTGGCGGGGGGGTATTTTTTTCCCCCGCATTTTGTTGTAACTCGAGTGGTTTTGACTTTCTGGTATAAATACAAGAGTCTTTGTTGAATCCTGAACACGAAGAATTGAGTTCTGATCATCCTAACTTGTCTTTGTTTCTTTTGGGTTTGTTTGAAAGAACACTGGCTTGAGGCAGCAGACAAATCACATCAGGGTCTAATAACCAATTATAACACTCTTTTCTGTGGATGCGCCTCAGAATCCTTCTCAACACAGAGTTGCTCCTGGCAGTCTGTAGGAATCCAGAGGGATCATCCTGTGCCATACCAATGAGAGGCACGTGTTTAAAGGCATTAGCTGGTGTTGGGTTTGGCCAGCATCCTTCTGGGGAGGGTGCGAGTCTGCAGGCACCAGAAGTCTTGAGAAAGAAGCGAGTGAGACAGCTCCCAGAGTGAGGGCCAGTCAGAGCCCAGCCCCAGCAGGGAGCATTCTTCTAGAGGGGCAGCCCGGTACTGTTGAGAGGCTCGTGCTTCCCAAATTGCACACTCTTTGAAGACGTAAGCAGCGCCTTTAACTCCCCGCTGTAATCCCACGCCAGGCTCTGAAGCTATCTTAAGCCTCTCTATTTATCCGCCTGGCGAGGCACAACACTTACTTATTAAAAACATATCTATCATGGTTAATGACTTGATTTTTTCCCTTTAATACAGTACAATGACAGGTGTAAAGGGAAGATGAGAGTCAGATGCTTCTGCAATATGCTTCCCGCTTTAAGATGTCTAGAACATCAGCCTTCCTCCACGGTGCCGTTGCAGGGGCGGGGGTGGGGGGAACACCTCCTACCTCCCCAACCCCCCCCACTTTCCCCCCCACCCCGCACACACAGATTACACGCTTGTGTTGGATGGAAAATCGTACCATTTGCAGTTTCAGATAAAAGCATGTTCGAGTGCATATGGAAAGTACCATTAGGAGCAACTCCGGAGTGCCGAGTAAAATGGGTCATTAGGCTTTTGTTTGTTGGAGAGTGTCTCCCATCTGACAGTGCCGAATGGTACCACTTTTAGCAGCTTATGTTCCCAGTTACATTAAACAGACAAACAGATTGACTATTTTGCATTTCTCATTTGACAGCAGCTTGCCTTCATTTGCTGCACACGGGTGGCGGGGCTGGAAACGCGGTGGATTACTGGAGCCAAGGTCCTGGTTTTGAATAACAGCAGATGCCAACATTTAACTTCAAAATCAATCAATTCTTTTTCCTGAGTACGGATAAAAGGTCTCGTGGAGTGCCTGAAGGGGGATTTCTGCTGTTTACAGCTGAAAACGTAGAAGCCCGTATTCATAACCAAACTTTCTGCGAGAAATAACCAACACGGCTCATTTCACGGAGGGAGGTGTTGGGACGAAGCGGTCGCAGGGAGGTTGGGGCCGTCCGGCTGCCCGCGGTGGCCGTGCAGCCTGGTATCAGGACACTCAGTTTGATTAAGGCAATGACCATATCAATTGATCTGATTCTGGCATGAGGTCTTAATATGTAGTGACAGAAAAGAGACTCGTCCTCGCTCGGACCATTTTGCTCAGGAGCCTGTGGTCGGTGGGTTAATTAAAAGCTTTCTCCAAGAGGGAGTCAGTCCAAGGGGCCATTTCTTACTAGAAATTAGAGGGCTAACGGCCTGATTTAAAGTCAACCAGAAGGCAATCCAGTGTCTTCATGTCTCCGGCTCATCACCCAGCTGCCCAGGCTCCTGCCCAGGACGGAGCTCAGAGTCGTTCAAGGTGGCGGCCCCCCGCACCGCGTCACCCTGGCCTCAGAGCCCCCGCTGTGCACCGTCACCCACCGTGGCCCTTGGGCTTGGGGGAGGCAGGCCCCGCTTGCGTGGGAGGGGCGCACCTGTGAAGTGGGTTCTGCGGGAGACGTGGGGCCGTGGTGTGTCAGCTCCGAGGTCACATCTGTTCTGTGAGAGTCAAGAACCCTCGTGGTTCAAAGTGCTGCACTTGGCTGTCCAACCACTGCTGTTCTCAGCGTTGTCCCCGAAAGGCTGTGAGACCTTGCAGGAGTGACCTTCTCTGAGTCAGTTTCCATAGGGATATTAGTGTGGGTCCCACTTCACAGGATCGTTATGGGGCTTAAATAAGATCAAGTGTGGAAAACCCATAGCAGTGTACTTAGAACACAGTAAGTGCACAGTGATGGCTAATATGTGTGTGTGCATGTGTGTGTGAAATGTGCATGTATTTCATTGTACATTATGTGTGTGCATATACATAATACATGTAACAAAATCTAGGATGAATATATAATAAATGTGTTACATGTGTGCACATATGTATCATAAAACCCATACACATTAGTTGTACGAACAGACTTAGGTGTACACATGATCACTGTGTATACAGATCTAAAACACAATAATGGAGCCTCGTTCCATTAACCACAAGGCAGTGATAGGACAATCCCTCCTTGTCTTCCTTCAGCTTTGACAGATAACCGTTCATTCTGTTAAATGGGAAAAAATGTATTTCCTTAAATTTCATAACAGTAGCCATGAATAGGCCCGATTTCGTGCTGTGGAGGATTACCTGTAATCCTCAAAGCCGGCCTGCAGCCTGGTATGTCCCCATCCTGCAGGAAGGCCAGTAGGCATCCAAACCCCAGGTGTTCTCCACTTCTCTGTCTTCCCCAGGGTCCAACACACGGGACACCCACGGGGCCAGGTCTCGAGTAGGAAGGGAAGGTGAGCAACCTTTTGTCACGTCTCAGCTTTGTTTTTGCAGGGGACCTACTTGGTTGACTGAGTGCATCCTCAACCCCCACTTCTGCTTTCCTTGTCTTTCTTCTCCTGTCTTGTGTTGACCAAAAACAAACTCAAATTGGAGCATTTTGATTTTAGCAAAACTTGCAGAAGACCCTTTAGTTTATTTTTGAAAAGTAAGCTCTTCACTGAAGTCAAATTCAAGAAGCATCTGAATAATCTCTTAAAAACAAAGAAGAAAGGAAGCATTGCTCATGTCTGCCCTCTCCCTCCAAAAAAAGAAAAAAGGAATTTTTTGTTCATTTTTTCCTTTTTCATTATGTTTAGGAACTCACAGAAATCCTAGGATAATCCTGAGATGAGAATGAGGCAGCTGAAGAGTTAATTCATTAACATGCAAATCGTCAACAGTCAATAAGTGTTGGCTGTTTTTAAATTTTTATTCCACACACCTACCTGGTTCAGGAAAAATCATTAGCCGTTATGCCTAGTAGGATACCAATTGTAGCCAGCATTTCTTAATATCTGAGCCTCCCATGACCAAACATTTCTGGACAGTGTCCTTCATGCCATTTGATGTCCTGGGTGCTTAGGGAGGAGTAGGGGCAAGGGCGGGGAGGACACGTATGCCATGCTCCCTCCCTCGGCCATCACCCATGGTCCCACAGAAGTCCTAAGAGATGGACGATCCAAGCCAGGTGGACAGCCGACGAGACAGAGGGCCCTGGTTCTCAGGTTTAGAATTTTTCGGGTGAAAGAGATGGCCCTGGGCCAGAGCGGTTTCACAGAAAACAAAAGGAGAAAGCCTTTAAGAGCTATGCTCAGCATCAACAAAGGAGAGAGGAAATAAGGAAGCAAGCAGCTTTGACCATGTGATGTGAACGCTCAGGCACCCACTTAGATCCTGGAGGCAAGCAGAGCTGGATAGGAAGGGTCAAGGTCAAGGCCCCTCTGGGATGCCCTGTCTCTGTGCAAGACACTGGGTCTGATGGTGGGTCCTCTCAGGACCTCTCTTTTGAATGCTCAGGGCACCAACTCTTGTTGGGGGCTGGGGACAGATTCACCGGAGACCATGCTTTAAAAAAAAAAAAGCCACTTAATTGTCAAGTTTCTTTCTCTTCCTTGACTCCCACCCCCACTTCCCTCCACTCTTTGTGCCCAGCCTGGCATTTAGGATCTTTTGTTGTCTTAATAGAGATTGAAACCTGCTTAGGGCCTGGAGTTTGCGGTTTTAATTCAAGAGTGGAAGGTTGTTTTTTGTATTTTTTTTCCCTTTCTTTCTTTGTTTTTCTTCCCCGTTTTCTGTTCCTAAGCCAGGCAGACAATGCATTTGCAGAGCAGAAGCTGTGTGCTGGGCGCTCCCGGATCCTGAACAAAACCCTCATTAATGGGAGGTGGGATTTCCTGGTCACAGCTTTTAGCCAAAGGGCAAAGGTCGCCCATTAACCAGCATCCAGTCTAAACAGTGCTGTGTAAAATGACAGGGAGGGGAGGGAGAAAAGGGAGAAAAAGTCAAATATTTGCTCTTAATTCTCAAGTTGGCTTCTCTGGAATGGCAATCAGGGAAGTACGGTGAATGATCAGTGCCGCGCTCGGGATACAAATCCGGAACTGCGTTTGCTGGGCTGAGCCCGGGGCCCCGCGGCGCTGTCCTCTCACTGCGCGGGGAGCCGGTCCTGGGGCGCGCGGGGCTCAGGGGGTCGGTCTACCACCCGCGGCCCCCCTACCACCTGCCTTCCAACCCCCCGCCCTGGCGGCCTCTCGGCCGGGCCCCCAGACAGAAGCAGAAATGTGCTGAGTCATGGCACAGGTGCAGAGCCCTTTGAGGGGTCCCCCTGAGGCCCTCCAAAGCCAGCGGGGCCTTGCTGGGGTGCGTGCACCCGCTTTTCTCTCTCACGTGCCCTCTGCCCTGCCTGCACCGGGTTCGGCCCCCAGGCCCTACCTCTCCCCACACCTGTAGCCGGTCCAGCTCCACGCGAGCCCAGAGATGTGGCATCGCTCTTCCCATGATGGGGAAACTGTCCCTTGGGTCTTTGCCTCCTGGCATCTTCTGGGTGTCAGCGGCCTGACTCGTCCGTCCACTAAAGAGAACGCTAGTCCTTGGCACCCCTTAAAGCTGCAGTCCGAATTAGCCTCCTCTGAGCCTCCCTGACTGGATCCTGCTTTCGAAGGAAAGAAGTGCTGCTCAGATTGTCTGGGGGTGGCTGGCAGAGCCTGCGTCTCGGGATGAGACCGATGTGAGGCCCGGGGAAGGACGTGCTAGCCCACTCGGGCCTGCCGGGGGCTGCCCCCGTACAACCCCGGAGCTACACTGGCTCGGAACAGAGGAGGCCGCAGGGCCCACCGCGGCTGCGCATCGCCCTGGGTTCATCAGCCACACGAGCCACTCTCCCTTCTCTGGGGACAAAAGTCTCCACGGGAAGGCAGAGGCGGGACAGGTCTGCGCACACCGTAGTTCTCAACCTCGGCCTGGGCTGGCGTCATCAGCCCACGGCCTTGCAGGGCCATCGGCCCTTGGCTTAATGCTCGGCATTCGTTGCCTTGAAAATTCTCAGTGACAGTAATCGCGGGTTCTGCATTGTCGTTACGCACTGGGCCCTGCAAATCACGCAGCCGGTCATGACCACGGCCACACGTGGCGATCACTTGTGAGGGATCCGAACCGTATCCGAGGCCCTGTGGTGGAGGTTTGGATGTAACCAGACGGGCCTTGCCGGTGACTCTAGAGGGGAGAGCCCCTGCTCCGTAGACGGACCCTGGGCGTAGAAGGCAACTGGAGGCTAGCGGATGCCCCGTCTCCCTGAGACTCCTGCAGAGAGAGACTCCCCAGCTTCTGCAGAAGTCGACCGGTGCCTCTTGTACCTGCGTGATAGCCCGAACCACTTTACGGTGCTAATCATACGAATGACGCTAATGATGGTGTTTATCGAGGGCTCACTGAGCCCTGCGCTCTCCCAAGTACTCTCTGTATCGTCGCATTTGAGTCTGATGCTCTTCGAGACGGGCCACATTATTTTCCCCACTTACAGGCACCGAGCACTCAGAGCTCTCCAGGCCGGTCGACTCGGGGCTCTGCTTCCCCGCTTAGGGTCTGAGTTTCCAGGCTTGGCAGCGCCTTCGTAGTCCCTGCTTCCCCAGTGTCGTGCGAGCCCATTGTACATATTCAGCGATGATCGCGGAATCGATCCGCCGTGGAAGATGTTGCTGCGGTCCGGGTGGGGTGCGGGGGGCTGGGGCTCTGTGTCGCTGTCCGCACTGCAAGGATCATTGCTCAGACCTCCCCCCACAGGTGTGTTTCATGTTGTCCTACTTGGATCCCCATCATGTTTTAGGACGGCCTTGAGTTAAGTCCAGAGCAGGACCTCATGACAGGGACACTAACATGAACCAGACCACATCCCCACAAGTATTATCCTGGAAAACTGGCTGGTTGGGAGCAAGAAGGGGCCGTTAAAGCAGAGCCCTTGGCCGGAAACAGAGGACATCGGTGGGCAGCGCGCGTGCAGCCACCGACGGGAAGACTTGAGGGAATTCATCCTGCAGAGGGCTTTTGTTTTTTCCAAAAAGCAAAGTTGTGCGCCTGCCTGGAGGAGAGTCTGACGTTCGGCAGGGCATGGAGAGCAGACAAAATGCAAGCTCAAAGAACACAGGAGGGCAACTGAACCATCTAAGTGGCGTCAAACTACAGGGAGAAACAATGGGTAGGTCTGGAGAGAGAAGGGACAGCACGTTTCCCTTTAGTCTAAGTGTGTGCGGGTGGGGCCGTTCCTGGGTCTGGAGGTTTCTGCTTCCCCAACCCTAGGGCAGGCAAGGAACGAGATCGAGTTCTTAAAACAACCCATAGACTTGAAGAGCAGGCGAGGTTAAAAAAAAAAAAAAAAAAAAGTCTTTGAAACTTGGAGTCTATACTCTGGGGACTGGGAAGCTGCTGAATCGTCTATTTAGGGAGCCGGTTTTTTAAATAGATTGACCCCGTACACCTGTACAGGACACTTAAGCTCTCACTGCCTCCTCAGACACCTGTCTTCCTGATCACGTTCCTCACATTTACCGTGGTTATTAGATGGTTGCCTTATGCGTGATGTTCTAGTTAATGCTGCAGAAATGCTAAGGGGAAGGTTTTGCTATGATCCCATTTCACAGATGAAGTTAAGAAAGGTCAAGGTCAAGTCGCTGCAGACCTCCTTTTACCATCCCATAGCCATCAGCCCACTGGGAGAGCTCACTCGGCCAGTGGAGGGGCTGAGTGGAGACATGTGGAGGGGTGGGTTCCCCACCTATCAGTGGCTCAAGGAAGGCCTGGCATGCCGAGCAGCTCACGTGATGCATCGACTTTAGGGAGAGAGCCCAGCAGCATGACAGGGACTAATGGCTAGTTGTCTTAAAGGCCTTGGACATGACCCACAGTTTCAGTTTCTCATCAGTGAGGTGGGGGTGCCAACAGCCCCGACCGTAGAGTTGCATTGGGAGGATTTGAAGAGGGGAATAGGGTCAGCTGAACGCTTCAGCTACTGTTTAAACTGGGTGAATGCTGTGTCGTCGTTGTGGTTTGGATGCGGGTTAGTCCCTGACTAGGTCAGGGTCCCTCAGTAGTGGTTGGCGAGCTGGCCCTGGGACACAGGTGTAGATGCTGGGGTCTGATGAACCTGTCTCCCTCTACTCTTCTACCATCTAGTAGGAGAGTGGGAAACTCCTTTTGACCTGACTGCACTGAGGCAGGGACCGGGTAAGACAGCACTTCTTGATATGACAGTTACCCACATATTTCCCAGAGATTGCAGTACAGCCAATGACTGATTCCCAGAAAGCGTCAAATTCCTTCATTGGGATGGATGTGAGAGCAACCGGGCCAACCTTCTGACTTTGTCACCTGGAGAATGTGGTGGCCCAGGGTAGCATGTGCGTACTCTGGGTCACGTTTAATGACGAGCTTCTCCCATGGCGGAGAACCGCTGATAAAAGAAGCAGCCTTTTAGAGACAGTTCATCTCCAAGGGCAGTCATTGTCCCAGGTCCCCAATCCTGTTCTTTCCCTGAGGAAGAAGGACCAGTAGGGAGATGGGAGTTGAAGGGCACAGGTGTCACGCACAGTTCACACAGACGATTGTGTGACTTCAGTGCTCCCGGCGTCCAAAGAACAACCCTGACATTATCTCCTGAGGAGTTGAATGTGGCTTTGCCCCTGAATTCAGGTCCTTTCAGAACAACCTAAGAACACTAGGGGGAAAGTTCCGTAGACCCCCAGGTGACCGGAGACGGAATCTCAGTGACTCTGGGGGCCATTACCTCTTGCGCAGTCGCTGCGTCTTACCTTATTACAGAGAATCTGTGGGAAGCTTCTCCAGCGGGCCCCATCCAGTCGGCGACCTCACTGCAGAGGGCGCAGGACTGAAATTGTTTGACCACGTCGATCACGTTCGCAGATAGAGACAAACACGCCTCTCCCCTCGCGCTTCTCTCCTTCTGCGTCGAGAAAGCCAGGGGGAGGATAGAACCTGGTGTGGTTCTTGTGTTTTAGATCCAACTGTGGGATGCCTGATGAAGTTGTCTTTTCCTTCCTGAGTTGCTATGCACAGTTGCTACTCAGTGAACACCAACCGAGACCAGTGCAGGGGTCAAGAGAAGAGGGTGATCATGGGAGGCCTGGTGGCCAGTTTCTGCCAGGAGCGGCGAGCCAGGGCACAACGGGGCCACACCAGCAGATCCGGTGATGGGTCCCTAGCACTGTGATGTGGGTGGGTCCAATGGCTCCACCCTCCAATGGCTCCTTTGACGGGTGGTGATCATCACATATGCCTTTAAGATTCTTAGAAGGAAAAAATACATAGTTTACGTATAGAATGTGTGTATCAAATAGTGGGCATTAAAAAACAAACATAATCCTGTTCTTTTGTCTTCTCCCTTTTTCTAAAAATGAATGCAGTTCCTTTCAGGGATGTCTGTGTGGGCCAGGCCCTTGAATACACCCTCTTTTCATGGAATCTGTGTCTGGGGTGCCCCCAGTGGTTGGGGTCCTGTTGGAATGGCTGAGGCTGAGGCCCAGGATACGCCACGAGGTGGTCTTGGTCGGTTCACACTGGTGAGCACTTTCTTCCTCCTTGTGAAAGCAGGGTCCCTACGCCTACCAAACAAAGGACTACAAACGAGGTAGCTTAGAACAATAGAAACCCATTCTGTCTCAGTTCTGGAGGCTGGAAGCTGGAAATCAAGGTGCTGACAGGCCCACGCTCCCTCTGGAGGCTCTAGGGAAGAATCCTTCCTTGCCTCGTCTAGCTTCTGGTGGTTTTCCAGCAATTCTTTGGCTTGTGGCTTCATCTTCGCCTCTGTTGTCATATGGCATTCTCCCCCGTGTGTCTTTGGGTCTCCCCTCTTATAAGGACACCCGTCATTGGATCTCGGGTCTACCCTAACCCAGTAGGGACTCATCTTGACTAACTACAGCTCAAAAACGCTGTTTCCAAATAAGGTCACAGATGCCAGGGGTTTGGACTTCACCGTGGGGCTGGGGGGGTGGCGGAGACACAGTTCAGCCCACGATACAGCCTAGAGCTTGAGCCTGCAAAACCTTACCCCAGCCCTTCCTTTGTAAGGGATGAGGGCACACATACCTTTGTGATGTTATCTGTTCCTTTCTGAGGTTCAATTTCCTGTTCGAAAAGGGGACATGCCACCTGCTTAATCAAGCTAGGCCGTCTCTCATACCCTCCCTACCCTGGTGAACTTCCCTGCTGTGCCCCTGGCATCATGTATGTGATTCCTGTGTGGGGTGGGCCTTCCTCATAGAGTGGAAGACTCGTGAGGGCAGGGACCCCCCCCTTCTTGCTCCCCTAAAAGCTAGCCCACTGCCTGGCCTCTCACAGGTGCTCGGTAAATACTTGCGAATGAAGGAATTGTGCATGTAAAGCCTTTAGCACCACGCCTGGCCCACCGGACCACCAGGGGCACGTCATCCCTGGTGGCTGGCCCTAGTCACTCCCGTGACGTGACTCCTGCTGACTTCGTCCCTGTGCTGCTCAGGATACAGCGGGGAGAACAGAGCTCAGTCCCAGGTCGTCTCAGAGGAGGAAATGCAGTGTGAGAGACTAGTCCCAAAGTCCTAGGAGAGCTAGAAAAGAAAAGGTAGGATTGCCCAGTGCAGGAAGCCACTGCCACCGCGGGGGCGCCTTACTTTGGACCAGAGGCCCGAGGCGGAAGCTGGAGCCAGGAGGGCGGGCGGTGCAGTGGGAAGAGAGCCTGTGAGGTGGGGTCACACCTGAGGGGGGCCCGTAGGCACCTCTCATCCCCCGACCTGAGGTCGGGGGATGAGAGGTGCCTACGGGCCCCCCTCAGGTGTGACCCCACCTCACAGGCTCTCTTCCCACTGCACCGCCCGCCCTCCTGGCTCCAGCTTCCGCCTCGGGCCTCTGGTCCAAAGTAAGGCGCCCCCGCGGTGGCAGTGGCTTCCTGCACTGGGCAATCCTACCTTTTCTTTTCTAGCTCTCCTAGGACTTTGGGACTAGTCTCTCGCACTGCATTTCCTCCTCTGAGACGACCTGGGGCTGAGCTCTGTTCTCCCCGCTGTATCCTGAGCAGCACAGGGACGAAGTCAGCAGGAGTCACGTCACGGGAGTGACTAGGGCCAGCCACCAGGGATGACGTGCCCCTGGTGGTCCGGTGGGCCAGGCGTGGTGCTAAAGGCTTTACATGCACAATTCCTTCATTCGCAAGTATTTACCGAGCACCTGTGAGAGGCCAGGCAGTGAGCTAGCTTTTAGGGGAGCAAGAAGGGGGGGGTCCCTGCCCTCACGAGTCTTCCACTCTATGAGGAAGGCCCACCCCACACAGGAATCACATACATGATGCCAGGGGCACAGCAGGGAAGTTCACCAGGGTAGGGAGGGTATGAGAGACGGCCTAGCTTGATTAAGCAGGTGGCATGTCCCCTTTTCGAACAGGAAATTGAACCTCAGAAAGGAACAGATAACATCACAAAGGTATGTGTGCCCTCATCCCTTACAAAGGAAGGGCTGGGGTAAGGTTTTGCAGGCTCAAGCTCTAGGCTGTATCGTGGGCTGAACTGTGTCTCCGCCACCCCCCCAGCCCCACGGTGAAGTCCAAACCCCTGGCATCTGTGACCTTATTTGGAAACAGCGTTTTTGAGCTGTAGTTAGTCAAGATGAGTCCCTACTGGGTTAGGGTAGACCCGAGATCCAATGACGGGTGTCCTTATAAGAGGGGAGACCCAAAGACACACGGGGGAGAATGCCATATGACAACAGAGGCGAAGATGAAGCCACAAGCCAAAGAATTGCTGGAAAACCACCAGAAGCTAGACGAGGCAAGGAAGGATTCTTCCCTAGAGCCTCCAGAGGGAGCGTGGGCCTGTCAGCACCTTGATTTCCAGCTTCCAGCCTCCAGAACTGAGACAGAATGGGTTTCTATTGTTCTAAGCTACCTCGTTTGTAGTCCTTTGTTTGGTAGGCGTAGGGACCCTGCTTTCACAAGGAGGAAGAAAGTGCTCACCAGTGTGAACCGACCAAGACCACCTCGTGGCGTATCCTGGGCCTCAGCCTCAGCCATTCCAACAGGACCCCAACCACTGGGGGCACCCCAGACACAGATTCCATGAAAAGAGGGTGTATTCAAGGGCCTGGCCCACACAGACATCCCTGAAAGGAACTGCATTCATTTTTAGAAAAAGGGAGAAGACAAAAGAACAGGATTATGTTTGTTTTTTAATGCCCACTATTTGATACACACATTCTATACGTAAACTATGTATTTTTTCCTTCTAAGAATCTTAAAGGCATATGTGATGATCACCACCCGTCAAAGGAGCCATTGGAGGGTGGAGCCATTGGACCCACCCACATCACAGTGCTAGGGACCCATCACCGGATCTGCTGGTGTGGCCCCGTTGTGCCCTGGCTTGCCGCTCCTGGCAGAAATTGGCCACCAGGCCTCCCATGATCACCCTCTTCTCTTGACCCCTGCACTGGTCTCGGTTGGTGTTCACTGAGTAGCAACTGTGCATAGCAACTCAGGAAGGAAAAGACAACTTCATCAGGCATCCCACAGTTGGATCTAAAACACAAGAACCACACCAGGTTCTATCCTCCCCCTGGCTTTCTCGACGCAGAAGGAGAGAAGCGCGAGGGGAGAGGCGTGTTTGTCTCTATCTGCGAACGTGATCGACGTGGTCAAACAATTTCAGTCCTGCGCCCTCTGCAGTGAGGTCGCCGACTGGATGGGGCCCGCTGGAGAAGCTTCCCACAGATTCTCTGTAATAAGGTAAGACGCAGCGACTGCGCAAGAGGTAATGGCCCCCAGAGTCACTGAGATTCCGTCTCCGGTCACCTGGGGGTCTACGGAACTTTCCCCCTAGTGTTCTTAGGTTGTTCTGAAAGGACCTGAATTCAGGGGCAAAGCCACATTCAACTCCTCAGGAGATAATGTCAGGGTTGTTCTTTGGACGCCGGGAGCACCGAAGTCACACAATCGTCTGTGTGAACTGTGCGTGACACCTGTGCCCTTCAACTCCCATCTCCCTACTGGTCCTTCTTCCTCAGGGAAAGAACAGGATTGGGGACCTGGGACAATGACTGCCCTTGGAGATGAACTGTCTCTAAAAGGCTGCTTCTTTTATCAGCGGTTCTCCGCCATGGGAGAAGCTCGTCATTAAACGTGACCCAGAGTACGCACATGCTACCCTGGGCCACCACATTCTCCAGGTGACAAAGTCAGAAGGTTGGCCCGGTTGCTCTCACATCCATCCCAATGAAGGAATTTGACGCTTTCTGGGAATCAGTCATTGGCTGTACTGCAATCTCTGGGAAATATGTGGGTAACTGTCATATCAAGAAGTGCTGTCTTACCCGGTCCCTGCCTCAGTGCAGTCAGGTCAAAAGGAGTTTCCCACTCTCCTACTAGATGGTAGAAGAGTAGAGGGAGACAGGTTCATCAGACCCCAGCATCTACACCTGTGTCCCAGGGCCAGCTCGCCAACCACTACTGAGGGACCCTGACCTAGTCAGGGACTAACCCGCATCCAAACCACAACGACGACACAGCATTCACCCAGTTTAAACAGTAGCTGAAGCGTTCAGCTGACCCTATTCCCCTCTTCAAATCCTCCCAATGCAACTCTACGGTCGGGGCTGTTGGCACCCCCACCTCACTGATGAGAAACTGAAACTGTGGGTCATGTCCAAGGCCTTTAAGACAACTAGCCATTAGTCCCTGTCATGCTGCTGGGCTCTCTCCCTAAAGTCGATGCATCACGTGAGCTGCTCGGCATGCCAGGCCTTCCTTGAGCCACTGATAGGTGGGGAACCCACCCCTCCACATGTCTCCACTCAGCCCCTCCACTGGCCGAGTGAGCTCTCCCAGTGGGCTGATGGCTATGGGATGGTAAAAGGAGGTCTGCAGCGACTTGACCTTGACCTTTCTTAACTTCATCTGTGAAATGGGATCATAGCAAAACCTTCCCCTTAGCATTTCTGCAGCATTAACTAGAACATCACGCATAAGGCAACCATCTAATAACCACGGTAAATGTGAGGAACGTGATCAGGAAGACAGGTGTCTGAGGAGGCAGTGAGAGCTTAAGTGTCCTGTACAGGTGTACGGGGTCAATCTATTTAAAAAACCGGCTCCCTAAATAGACGATTCAGCAGCTTCCCAGTCCCCAGAGTATAGACTCCAAGTTTCAAAGACTTTTTTTTTTTTTTTTTTTAACCTCGCCTGCTCTTCAAGTCTATGGGTTGTTTTAAGAACTCGATCTCGTTCCTTGCCTGCCCTAGGGTTGGGGAAGCAGAAACCTCCAGACCCAGGAACGGCCCCACCCGCACACACTTAGACTAAAGGGAAACGTGCTGTCCCTTCTCTCTCCAGACCTACCCATTGTTTCTCCCTGTAGTTTGACGCCACTTAGATGGTTCAGTTGCCCTCCTGTGTTCTTTGAGCTTGCATTTTGTCTGCTCTCCATGCCCTGCCGAACGTCAGACTCTCCTCCAGGCAGGCGCACAACTTTGCTTTTTGGAAAAAACAAAAGCCCTCTGCAGGATGAATTCCCTCAAGTCTTCCCGTCGGTGGCTGCACGCGCGCTGCCCACCGATGTCCTCTGTTTCCGGCCAAGGGCTCTGCTTTAACGGCCCCTTCTTGCTCCCAACCAGCCAGTTTTCCAGGATAATACTTGTGGGGATGTGGTCTGGTTCATGTTAGTGTCCCTGTCATGAGGTCCTGCTCTGGACTTAACTCAAGGCCATCCTAAAACATGATGGGGATCCAAGTAGGACAACATGAAACACACCTGTGGGGGGAGGTCTGAGCAATGATCCTTGCAGTGCGGACAGCGACACAGAGCCCCAGCCCCCCGCACCCCACCCGGACCGCAGCAACATCTTCCACGGCGGATCGATTCCGCGATCATCGCTGAATATGTACAATGGGCTCGCACGACACTGGGGAAGCAGGGACTACGAAGGCGCTGCCAAGCCTGGAAACTCAGACCCTAAGCGGGGAAGCAGAGCCCCGAGTCGACCGGCCTGGAGAGCTCTGAGTGCTCGGTGCCTGTAAGTGGGGAAAATAATGTGGCCCGTCTCGAAGAGCATCAGACTCAAATGCGACGATACAGAGAGTACTTGGGAGAGCGCAGGGCTCAGTGAGCCCTCGATAAACACCATCATTAGCGTCATTCGTATGATTAGCACCGTAAAGTGGTTCGGGCTATCACGCAGGTACAAGAGGCACCGGTCGACTTCTGCAGAAGCTGGGGAGTCTCTCTCTGCAGGAGTCTCAGGGAGACGGGGCATCCGCTAGCCTCCAGTTGCCTTCTACGCCCAGGGTCCGTCTACGGAGCAGGGGCTCTCCCCTCTAGAGTCACCGGCAAGGCCCGTCTGGTTACATCCAAACCTCCACCACAGGGCCTCGGATACGGTTCGGATCCCTCACAAGTGATCGCCACGTGTGGCCGTGGTCATGACCGGCTGCGTGATTTGCAGGGCCCAGTGCGTAACGACAATGCAGAACCCGCGATTACTGTCACTGAGAATTTTCAAGGCAACGAATGCCGAGCATTAAGCCAAGGGCCGATGGCCCTGCAAGGCCGTGGGCTGATGACGCCAGCCCAGGCCGAGGTTGAGAACTACGGTGTGCGCAGACCTGTCCCGCCTCTGCCTTCCCGTGGAGACTTTTGTCCCCAGAGAAGGGAGAGTGGCTCGTGTGGCTGATGAACCCAGGGCGATGCGCAGCCGCGGTGGGCCCTGCGGCCTCCTCTGTTCCGAGCCAGTGTAGCTCCGGGGTTGTACGGGGGCAGCCCCCGGCAGGCCCGAGTGGGCTAGCGCGTCCTTCCCCGGGCCTCACATCGGTCTCATCCCGAGACGCAGGCTCTGCCAGCCACCCCCAGACAATCTGAGCAGCACTTCTTTCCTTCGAAAGCAGGATCCAGTCAGGGAGGCTCAGAGGAGGCTAATTCGGACTGCAGCTTTAAGGGGTGCCAAGGACTAGCGTTCTCTTTAGTGGACGGACGAGTCAGGCCGCTGACACCCAGAAGATGCCAGGAGGCAAAGACCCAAGGGACAGTTTCCCCATCATGGGAAGAGCGATGCCACATCTCTGGGCTCGCGTGGAGCTGGACCGGCTACAGGTGTGGGGAGAGGTAGGGCCTGGGGGCCGAACCCGGTGCAGGCAGGGCAGAGGGCACGTGAGAGAGAAAAGCGGGTGCACGCACCCCAGCAAGGCCCCGCTGGCTTTGGAGGGCCTCAGGGGGACCCCTCAAAGGGCTCTGCACCTGTGCCATGACTCAGCACATTTCTGCTTCTGTCTGGGGGCCCGGCCGAGAGGCCGCCAGGGCGGGGGGTTGGAAGGCAGGTGGTAGGGGGGCCGCGGGTGGTAGACCGACCCCCTGAGCCCCGCGCGCCCCAGGACCGGCTCCCCGCGCAGTGAGAGGACAGCGCCGCGGGGCCCCGGGCTCAGCCCAGCAAACGCAGTTCCGGATTTGTATCCCGAGCGCGGCACTGATCATTCACCGTACTTCCCTGATTGCCATTCCAGAGAAGCCAACTTGAGAATTAAGAGCAAATATTTGACTTTTTCTCCCTTTTCTCCCTCCCCTCCCTGTCATTTTACACAGCACTGTTTAGACTGGATGCTGGTTAATGGGCGACCTTTGCCCTTTGGCTAAAAGCTGTGACCAGGAAATCCCACCTCCCATTAATGAGGGTTTTGTTCAGGATCCGGGAGCGCCCAGCACACAGCTTCTGCTCTGCAAATGCATTGTCTGCCTGGCTTAGGAACAGAAAACGGGGAAGAAAAACAAAGAAAGAAAGGGAAAAAAAATACAAAAAACAACCTTCCACTCTTGAATTAAAACCGCAAACTCCAGGCCCTAAGCAGGTTTCAATCTCTATTAAGACAACAAAAGATCCTAAATGCCAGGCTGGGCACAAAGAGTGGAGGGAAGTGGGGGTGGGAGTCAAGGAAGAGAAAGAAACTTGACAATTAAGTGGCTTTTTTTTTTTTTAAAGCATGGTCTCCGGTGAATCTGTCCCCAGCCCCCAACAAGAGTTGGTGCCCTGAGCATTCAAAAGAGAGGTCCTGAGAGGACCCACCATCAGACCCAGTGTCTTGCACAGAGACAGGGCATCCCAGAGGGGCCTTGACCTTGACCCTTCCTATCCAGCTCTGCTTGCCTCCAGGATCTAAGTGGGTGCCTGAGCGTTCACATCACATGGTCAAAGCTGCTTGCTTCCTTATTTCCTCTCTCCTTTGTTGATGCTGAGCATAGCTCTTAAAGGCTTTCTCCTTTTGTTTTCTGTGAAACCGCTCTGGCCCAGGGCCATCTCTTTCACCCGAAAAATTCTAAACCTGAGAACCAGGGCCCTCTGTCTCGTCGGCTGTCCACCTGGCTTGGATCGTCCATCTCTTAGGACTTCTGTGGGACCATGGGTGATGGCCGAGGGAGGGAGCATGGCATACGTGTCCTCCCCGCCCTTGCCCCTACTCCTCCCTAAGCACCCAGGACATCAAATGGCATGAAGGACACTGTCCAGAAATGTTTGGTCATGGGAGGCTCAGATATTAAGAAATGCTGGCTACAATTGGTATCCTACTAGGCATAACGGCTAATGATTTTTCCTGAACCAGGTAGGTGTGTGGAATAAAAATTTAAAAACAGCCAACACTTATTGACTGTTGACGATTTGCATGTTAATGAATTAACTCTTCAGCTGCCTCATTCTCATCTCAGGATTATCCTAGGATTTCTGTGAGTTCCTAAACATAATGAAAAAGGAAAAAATGAACAAAAAATTCCTTTTTTCTTTTTTTGGAGGGAGAGGGCAGACATGAGCAATGCTTCCTTTCTTCTTTGTTTTTAAGAGATTATTCAGATGCTTCTTGAATTTGACTTCAGTGAAGAGCTTACTTTTCAAAAATAAACTAAAGGGTCTTCTGCAAGTTTTGCTAAAATCAAAATGCTCCAATTTGAGTTTGTTTTTGGTCAACACAAGACAGGAGAAGAAAGACAAGGAAAGCAGAAGTGGGGGTTGAGGATGCACTCAGTCAACCAAGTAGGTCCCCTGCAAAAACAAAGCTGAGACGTGACAAAAGGTTGCTCACCTTCCCTTCCTACTCGAGACCTGGCCCCGTGGGTGTCCCGTGTGTTGGACCCTGGGGAAGACAGAGAAGTGGAGAACACCTGGGGTTTGGATGCCTACTGGCCTTCCTGCAGGATGGGGACATACCAGGCTGCAGGCCGGCTTTGAGGATTACAGGTAATCCTCCACAGCACGAAATCGGGCCTATTCATGGCTACTGTTATGAAATTTAAGGAAATACATTTTTTCCCATTTAACAGAATGAACGGTTATCTGTCAAAGCTGAAGGAAGACAAGGAGGGATTGTCCTATCACTGCCTTGTGGTTAATGGAACGAGGCTCCATTATTGTGTTTTAGATCTGTATACACAGTGATCATGTGTACACCTAAGTCTGTTCGTACAACTAATGTGTATGGGTTTTATGATACATATGTGCACACATGTAACACATTTATTATATATTCATCCTAGATTTTGTTACATGTATTATGTATATGCACACACATAATGTACAATGAAATACATGCACATTTCACACACACATGCACACACACATATTAGCCATCACTGTGCACTTACTGTGTTCTAAGTACACTGCTATGGGTTTTCCACACTTGATCTTATTTAAGCCCCATAACGATCCTGTGAAGTGGGACCCACACTAATATCCCTATGGAAACTGACTCAGAGAAGGTCACTCCTGCAAGGTCTCACAGCCTTTCGGGGACAACGCTGAGAACAGCAGTGGTTGGACAGCCAAGTGCAGCACTTTGAACCACGAGGGTTCTTGACTCTCACAGAACAGATGTGACCTCGGAGCTGACACACCACGGCCCCACGTCTCCCGCAGAACCCACTTCACAGGTGCGCCCCTCCCACGCAAGCGGGGCCTGCCTCCCCCAAGCCCAAGGGCCACGGTGGGTGACGGTGCACAGCGGGGGCTCTGAGGCCAGGGTGACGCGGTGCGGGGGGCCGCCACCTTGAACGACTCTGAGCTCCGTCCTGGGCAGGAGCCTGGGCAGCTGGGTGATGAGCCGGAGACATGAAGACACTGGATTGCCTTCTGGTTGACTTTAAATCAGGCCGTTAGCCCTCTAATTTCTAGTAAGAAATGGCCCCTTGGACTGACTCCCTCTTGGAGAAAGCTTTTAATTAACCCACCGACCACAGGCTCCTGAGCAAAATGGTCCGAGCGAGGACGAGTCTCTTTTCTGTCACTACATATTAAGACCTCATGCCAGAATCAGATCAATTGATATGGTCATTGCCTTAATCAAACTGAGTGTCCTGATACCAGGCTGCACGGCCACCGCGGGCAGCCGGACGGCCCCAACCTCCCTGCGACCGCTTCGTCCCAACACCTCCCTCCGTGAAATGAGCCGTGTTGGTTATTTCTCGCAGAAAGTTTGGTTATGAATACGGGCTTCTACGTTTTCAGCTGTAAACAGCAGAAATCCCCCTTCAGGCACTCCACGAGACCTTTTATCCGTACTCAGGAAAAAGAATTGATTGATTTTGAAGTTAAATGTTGGCATCTGCTGTTATTCAAAACCAGGACCTTGGCTCCAGTAATCCACCGCGTTTCCAGCCCCGCCACCCGTGTGCAGCAAATGAAGGCAAGCTGCTGTCAAATGAGAAATGCAAAATAGTCAATCTGTTTGTCTGTTTAATGTAACTGGGAACATAAGCTGCTAAAAGTGGTACCATTCGGCACTGTCAGATGGGAGACACTCTCCAACAAACAAAAGCCTAATGACCCATTTTACTCGGCACTCCGGAGTTGCTCCTAATGGTACTTTCCATATGCACTCGAACATGCTTTTATCTGAAACTGCAAATGGTACGATTTTCCATCCAACACAAGCGTGTAATCTGTGTGTGCGGGGTGGGGGGGAAAGTGGGGGGGGTTGGGGAGGTAGGAGGTGTTCCCCCCACCCCCGCCCCTGCAACGGCACCGTGGAGGAAGGCTGATGTTCTAGACATCTTAAAGCGGGAAGCATATTGCAGAAGCATCTGACTCTCATCTTCCCTTTACACCTGTCATTGTACTGTATTAAAGGGAAAAAATCAAGTCATTAACCATGATAGATATGTTTTTAATAAGTAAGTGTTGTGCCTCGCCAGGCGGATAAATAGAGAGGCTTAAGATAGCTTCAGAGCCTGGCGTGGGATTACAGCGGGGAGTTAAAGGCGCTGCTTACGTCTTCAAAGAGTGTGCAATTTGGGAAGCACGAGCCTCTCAACAGTACCGGGCTGCCCCTCTAGAAGAATGCTCCCTGCTGGGGCTGGGCTCTGACTGGCCCTCACTCTGGGAGCTGTCTCACTCGCTTCTTTCTCAAGACTTCTGGTGCCTGCAGACTCGCACCCTCCCCAGAAGGATGCTGGCCAAACCCAACACCAGCTAATGCCTTTAAACACGTGCCTCTCATTGGTATGGCACAGGATGATCCCTCTGGATTCCTACAGACTGCCAGGAGCAACTCTGTGTTGAGAAGGATTCTGAGGCGCATCCACAGAAAAGAGTGTTATAATTGGTTATTAGACCCTGATGTGATTTGTCTGCTGCCTCAAGCCAGTGTTCTTTCAAACAAACCCAAAAGAAACAAAGACAAGTTAGGATGATCAGAACTCAATTCTTCGTGTTCAGGATTCAACAAAGACTCTTGTATTTATACCAGAAAGTCAAAACCACTCGAGTTACAACAAAATGCGGGGGGAAAAAATACCCCCCCGCCAAAAAACAGAGGTTAAGGGGGCTGATGTGCTCTGCTCAAAGGACTCATTGCAAAAGAATATGTCTGGCCTCAACCATCGCTTGGATACGTTCAGTGGAAATAAGGCAAAAGCATATGGTTTACATTTCCGCTATAGAGAAATATGGGTGGAATCCTTGTGGGACCCAAGATGCAGTAACAAATACAGATAGTTGACGAGGCTTGGCAGGCGAAGACAGAATATTTCTGTGTTTACCTGACAATGCGACCGGAGTCCAGCCCACCGGGGAGCAATCCATTTGGCTGTGACCCGTCGCACCCTGGCAGAATGTCCTTGCAGAGACATTACTGTCAGCCTGGGAAGCGTCCCCCTCCCCCCTTGCAGGCGAGCGCTCCCTCCAGTGAGGAACGCGGGTACTGTCACAACGGCAAATGAGGTACATACAGGTCCAGGCTCGGCGCTGGGCCATCCGGGGTCGGCTTCCTGAGCAGGAGCACAGGAGAGGAGCACTGACTTTTGTGGGTTCAAGTTTCCCAGCCCAAAGTCTTTTCTTTTTTCTTTCTTTTTTAGATTTTACTTGACAGAGAGAGAGACAGTGAGAGAGGGAACAACCAGGGGTAGAGGGGGAAGCAGACTCTCCGCTGAGCAGGGAGCCTGATGTGGGACTCGATCCCAGGACCCTGCATCATGACCTGAGCCAAAGGCAGACGCTTAATGACTGAGCCACCCTGGTACCTCCAAAGTCTTTAAAACAAACAAACAAACAAAAAACAAACAAACAAACAAAAAAACCCTAACTCTGACTTCTCTTTTGGTGTATGATCAGGTGAATGGCTTGTTTGTCATTAATTTGGGGGTTGCTTTTTTTTTTTTGATCATCTCTTTCTCTCAGGATGAGCCCTTTCGGTTCTGCTAAGTTGGAAGCAAAGAGAAGTCGGGGAAAGTGAGGAAAAGAACGGTGTTTTCTGCCTTGGGATTATGAGGAACGGGAACAGGGGTTTGAATCAAGCTCACTGGGACAGAAGTGGGGGAGACGCCTTCTTCAGAACAAAAGTGTCATTTGTAAGCTAGAGACTAAGTAATACTTTTCTGCCCAGTGCACCTTTCAGTGAGGGAGAAAAAAAAAAGTTCATAAATGTAGGGGTTTCTTTTTCCATTTCTTTCCCCGACAGATCAAAAGTCGCATGAGTGGTGTTGCAGTGCAGCTGCCTGGAGTATACTTGGCCTCTGAATAATAAATAGGGAGTTTCTAGAACCACCAGCTCATTAATGAGCACTAATTCAGAATGGATGGCACAATGTTCAGTAATTTAAGCAACGTGGACAATGAAGGTTCTCAACTCGGGTACAAAGAGCGGCCTACAGAATCATGTGGAATGAGTAATTACAGTTAATATCCATTTCAGCTCGCATTAGAACGTCCAAAGAAACCAGGTCGCCGCCGCGGGCTGGGAGCTGATCCCGGGGAGCATCACGGGGGGAGGGAGTCAGCAGGGCAGGTGAACTGTTCCCCTTACGTGGGCGCACCCATGAATAAGCCCCTGACAGCTCCCGCCGGGCCTTGGAGGAACGGCAGGGCCTTAGTCCCCAGGCATGGCCACTGGGGCTGGAGAGTCCAGCAGAGGCAGGCCAAGAAAGCAGAGAATGGCTGAGGATGGCTCCAGCCCCGACCTGCTTGTGGCCTTGTTCTGCTGATGGCACAGAAGGGGAGCGAGGTTCGGGATGCTTTCCTCCCTAGGGCCCGTGGGAAAGCGCTGCGGCTGAGGGGTCACCCTCCCGGGAGGAGCCCCTGGTGTTCTCTGCGGTCAGTGGCTGAGGGTCTGCAAGGCTAGAAGCAAGGAGGTCACAGAGTCTGCAGAGGTCACTGGGAGGTGCCGTGTTGGAACTGGGGAGTCTGGACCCTGCTGGCACACCAGAGAGAGAACAGAGAAATGGGACAGGACTTCGGGCTCTCTGGAGGAGATACCACTTTTACTGTGAACTGGACTGGGCAGAACTCTTGGGGGCAAGCAATAGAACTCGACTCTGGAAGAGTTAAGTGGAGTGAAGAATTTACTATAAGGCTAACGGGGACTCACAGGGTCTTCAGGAAAGCTGGAGAGCGAGGCTCAGCAAATGCACTCATCTTATCAGACCAGGTCTGCACCTGTGGTCTTTGTGGCCCATGTCCTTGCACAGCCAAGGACACAGGCTTGCCTCCCATGCCCCCGCAGACCCTGGGCTCCGGCATTGACACTCTGGGCTCTGGGGATCACTCTTGCCACTTCTTGGCTTCTCTGACAACTGATTCTAAGTCTAGGATTGTCATATCTGTCTAGTCAAAAGCAGGTCAAGTGCCTGATAGCTTCTAAGGGCAGCTGGGAATGGGAACCTTGACCTTTCTGTTTCCACATTGGGAGGGGGTCTCTGCCCTAAATTCCCCTAAAATAGGGCAGGACTGTGCCACAGGGTCAAACATTTGCTCTGCCATGTCACTTCTGGGTGACCTCTGCGGCCACTTTCCAGCCCTAAATTTCAGCTTCTTGGGGCAAAATGGGCACAACAGAACTATCCTTACAGGCCGTAACGATGATGATACTGGGCACTGGGTTAATTCACTGCACACACATTCACTGAGTTCCTGCAATATGCACTGTTTCTTGTAGCTCTGTAACGAGGCTGTATGCACAGCAGGCCATGCTCCTCACCCCCCGAACAGCCTTCAGCCTCGTAGCAGAGATGGAGAGAAGGGATTTACGAGTAACCTGGGTGTGGATTTAAGAAGACTTCCTGATGAATTGGGTGCGTGGGAGAAAGAAGAGGAAGGAAACAAAAGACCTCTCATTTCTGGGAGATTCTACCGGCAAAGCCACTGACTCAGTTCTTGGCATACAGTAAGTGCTCAGCAAGTGCTCATCACTAACACGGCGGTCAGCATGTCACTGTCATCGTCACTTCTCTTTGATCCACAGCTGGCCAGTCCTCACAGATAACGCCAATATCCAATACAGCATGGATTACAGGGTGGACTCAGCCTAGGAGGGCTCGAACCTGACTCTGCCATTTGCTGGCTGTGTGACCTTCGGCAAACCATTTAACCTTTCTGTGGCCCAGCTCCCTCCTCTGTAAAATGGAGGTGGTAAAAGTAGCTCCATCTTCGGGTTGTCATGAGGGTCAAGGGTGCCGTGTTACGAAAATGCCCCCAGAACCGCTCCTGAGTAGCTCTTTCCCGACTGCCCACATCATTCCCATCCCAACGAAGCATCCAAACTGCCCGTTTGCAAGAAGAGTCCCGAGAAATCTGACCCTCCTTTTCCACTTGAGCATCAAGGAGAGAAAGTGGATCTCCCCAGGCCACAGGAAATGAAAATCTCCCGTGCACAGTAAAACGGGAGGCCTGTGGTGAATTTGGGGATTGTGGGGGGGGTTCTGTGGCTCAGGTTGGGGTCCCTGGGCTCGGAGGGGCTGACCCTGAGGTCCACCCGTGCCCACCTTCTTGCACGGACTCAAAGTCCTCCGAGGTGGCCGGGCTTGAGGTTCCTAAGGGCCTGGGTTTGGAGGTGAGCGCTGCGGGGTCTCAGGAATGGGGACAGCTGTCCTGAGGTCACACGGGGAGGGTGACAGTGGGGAGGGAGACACAGCCCAGGCTCCGGAGTGTGAGGACACGGGCTGGACTTCTGCTTTCCAGCCGGGCTGGAAATAACACATCAGCACCTTGCCACGTGATGGTAGGACGCCCGCAGTTCCTGCGCCTGCAGAAACCAGAAGTGAAGCAACACCCACACTCGCTCCTCACGTCGCCCCAGAATGGTGAGTGGTGGCACCAGAAAATGGTAGTGCCCACTGCCACCCTTGACTTTGAAAAAAGTAAGAGCGATGCTATCTAGCAGATAGCGAAACAGAAAACCGGTAAAACATAACCACAAAATGGCCCATGTGCAGGATCACCAGCTGGACCCAAGGTGACGTTCTCCCTCCTCCAAGTACCTATTTTTTCTGGAATAACATAGACCTCAGACATAGCATCTGAAATAATTAGCCCCTCGATGGTGCCGCAGTGACCTTCCCTGCGGGGTCTGACCTTGGCGAAGTGGGGGCTCATGTCTCACGTTGGGTATCTCTAGTGTTAGCAGAAGTGGCACAGGGCGGACGTATAATCCAAGTGAAAACACACGTGAACGTGACCTGGTACCACAAGATCTTGGCTGGCAGATCACCGTTATTCTGGTGCACTGAATAATTTACATATATGGAAATAGACTACGAAGGCATATTAGGTACTGTGCTGCCTCAGTTTCCCCATGTGATGAGAACAGGGCCATCCGAGCCCAGCTAGCCCAGTGCAAGCAGAGTTCTTTGGTCCCTCTCTGAGCAGAGGTACCAGCCTCACTGTTCCATAAACAGCAACCATTGCTCACAGCAGCTGAGGCCTGTGGCATTAAACATGAAGTCCCCAGCAGCCAAGAAACAACAGAATCTGTCTCCCCCAGAGGTCCCTGAATTGGTCAGAAGGTCAACACTTCTGGCTTCTAAGCACTTCGACTGGGTGGAAACGCATCAACAGGCGTGCCTGCCGGGGGCCGGGGTGCGGGGGGCTGCGGTGCGCTCTCCCCAGGGCCCGCCCCCAAAGTCCTGCATCCCAGGAGCCCCCTCAGTTCAGGCAAACTGCAAGAAGTCAGAGTCATTGTCTCTCCGCTCACTTTTGCATGGGGGAAACGGCCTCCATAAGTTACAACCTTGTCCCAAGGATACATGGCCAGGGAAGAACAGAACTCACCATCAAACCCGGGCGGTCTCGCGCCAGAGCTTCTGGCCAAGCTGCCCACCTTTACAGAGAGCAGTACCTAGACTCCCGACAAGCCCCACGCCACAGCTGCTCCACGCCCTGCCCTCCGACTCACCAATCCTTTACTGCAGCAGACAGTGGATTACACTTGGCCAAAGCCCGGCTACCTCCCTGTCCTCCAGATCCAACCATCTTCCATGAGACCTCTTGCCTGTGCCTCAGTTTCTCTTGTTTTAAAGACAACAGTGATAATATCTGACAGAGCACTGGGAAGGGTCAGACCATGTCACGTCTGTGGTGTCCCCGAAGACCCAGGGCCCTCCTGACCCAATCGATGGGGCTGTCTAGACGATCAATACTGATCGCTGCTGCTGAATTGACCCGACACAGGTCCACATTGATCACTTAAGACACCTGGAATGGTCAGATCGGCTGGGCCATGGTTCAGGGACTTTAGTCACTAAGGCCTTTATTAAATGAGGACCTCGCCTTTAAAGAATGAAAGATGTTCCTTAAATCCCTTGGACTTGGAGAAGTCCTTGGACTGTGGGAGCAGGCTCTCTGGGAGGCAGAGCTAAAGCCGCCGAAGGGCCTGTGTGGCTACAGGCAAGCTAGACAAACCTCTCTGAGCCTCAGTTTACTTTTCAGGAAAATGGGATGAAGGGATATTTGCCTCATGGAGTCGCAGGGATCAGGTGACGCGATGAGGTGTTAAAATGCTTAGGCAGAGAGCCTGGAACTATTAAGTTTTCAATAAAAGTTGACTGCAATTGGTATGATTTATGCTGAGTAGGAATAGTCTGTCTCCCACATTCAAAATCACCTCTTTTTGTTGGCATCTCCCCATACTGAGGCCCTGTTAAAAATCACCTGGGCCTGTATTGAGAGGTGTCTGTCTTTAGGAAACATACCCTTGAATAATCTCTCAGAATAATGCCACGAGTGTTTAAAGGAGACAAGGGACCCCAACGTACCCACAGTCACAGAGCCAGGAAGCGGCAGAGGTCAACAGAAAGCCGGATTCTCCTGACTCTGGAGTCTCCTCCTCTCTGAGAGCCCGGCCGTGGGAATTAGGGAGATGAGGGAGCACGGGCATCTCGCCTTCAGGGAGCTTGGGGTCTACGGGGGATGAGCCGTTGCTGCAAATAAGGCAACACAAAGATACTGCGGAGAGGGCACAACGTGGTGAGAGGAAGCAGGGAAGGCTGTCAGCTGGCCCTGGCCGTGGACACGTGGGAACTGAGTGGGCCGAAGAGGCTTTAGCTCCGCGCTGGCGTGGGATCTGAGCTCTGAGTTCCATAAACCATGATAAGCGGGGAAACTGAGGCCAAAGGAACAACGCCAGCAAGGTGTGGAGGACGGCAGCCACCGGGCTAATTCAGCGAATGGCCTCGACTGGCTGAGGCCTTGGGTCGTGGCCAGCAGCTCACAAGCGCCTTGTTACATAAGAGCCTTTACTGCCTATTTGTAGAAGATTCACTTAAGGTTACCATTTTGTCGGGTTTGCAGTTCTCTCTTTCTCCCGCTCTCCCTGCTTCTTTCTCTCTATTTCTGTATTTATCTCCATCTCCCCTGAAGTCCATCTCCCCTCACTCTCCACATTTTTTGCTGCCTCACAATGAACAACCGTCGTGAGGACTTATGTTTTCATATTCAAGTTGGTTTTTATATGTAAACTGTTTTGCCCTAGATTTTGGTGCATTGCCTTGCATTACAGAGTGTGAATATTTTATCTGGATGTATATTTCATTTTTAAAGGAGGCTCATAACACTTGTCCAAAGCTAAAACGTCTCCACTTGAGTACAGACTCGAGCAATGAAACAATATGCCGGTCCCCATCCTTAGAGGGAATGGATGCTGAGTTTGTTTAGAAATGTGCTCCCTGCTCTAAACTTCTACCATAAATTACAAGGCAGCCCCTAGTTAGCAGATCTTCCCTCCCGGCCAGACACGTGACGTGGATGATTTCCCCCCCATCACCTCAAACAAAGCCGTAAGAGCAAATTGAAGGAAATCAGCCCTATCTCCCTTCTGTGGGAAATTCACACAACCTGGTTCCCAGCTCCTACGAAATGGAAATAAAAATTCTCAGTGGCTGCTTTAACTCCAAGGGCTTAGAAAATTGACTAATAATGCAAATATCCAGAGGTTAATAGCCTGGTGACATTACTGTAACTTACACAGTGGCGTAAAGGGCATTATCCATCACATGGCCGGCAATGGTCAGTTAGCAGAACATATGGATAAATATCAAAAGAGGAATGGAGCTCCCAGAATCACGAATTAATAAAACCTAGGGATTCTGTGCTCCCCCCGCCCCCCTCCCCAGGCTTTTTCTTCCTTTAATGGAACTAGGCAATGTGTAATATTGGTCCTTTTTGTCTGGGCTCACAGGCACCCTTCTTTGCACGGGAGGCCGATTCCTGATGGGGAGCACAGGACGGCACATATGCCCCCACGTTCTCATTTCCCATTTGCGGGGAGGGAAAAGTCAGGGAGAGCCGACCAAGGGAAGAGTTGCACACAAGCCAAACAGAGTCCATGGGATGCCTCTGACTGCGGCTGTTTGGGATAAAAGGAAGTTAGCTAGAAATCAGTTGGAAAAGGCTCCTAATAGATGCGGTCAAGAACGAGGCCAGCTGGAAACGTCGGCTCTCCGGGCCCAGGTGGGCTGCCCGAATACTAATTTACTGCCCTCCCATTTCAAGTCTGGATCAGCGACTGCGGCCCTGAACAGGGGTTTCAGGTCCCCCCTGAGTGGGCTGACTCCAAGCCACCTCGCTGTCCCTGGTCACGAAGTGAGATCCCTTCCACTGATCATCTCTCCTGCCTAGACCTCTCTCCTCCGATGCCCTTTCCGGCTCTTCCAGAGAAGGGTGGAGTGGTATTATCTTTGGGAAATCGTAGGTTCTCAGCTCCTGCTGCTAAAAGGAAAATTACTGCCCTGAGCAGTCCCTGGTTGGGTTCCAAAGGAGTCTTGTCGCATTATTTAAATACTGAATTGCGATATGATTGAAGTTGGTACCAAGTTGGTCTTGGCAGAGCCTGTTGGCTGGCAGGTGCTGGCGTAAGGGCTGTGCTGCTTCAGCGAACCGCTTTGGATCTGCTGCTCCGGGGAGCGCCAGCCAAGACCCAGGCTGCTGCTGCCGCTTTTAATTTTCTCTTTCCTGCAAAATGCACAGGATCCAAACGCCCACCCTCTCAACACGGGCCACTCCCCAGGCGGTGTCCCGCGAGCTCCCTAATCCAGATTGCTCCCTAGGGGCCCTCACCTCTCCAGGCTGTCTCTCCCGTGCAGAACCTCCCTGTTGGCTCTAAGCGGCACGAAGGACAAGAAAAAGGAAAAATGCCCCCTTCCAAAGAGCTTCCTACCCCTACTTCGTGCTTTCTTGCCTATATATATATTTCTTCCTCCAAATTCGCTTGAGTTTGCACATTTTGGCCCCAAGGATGGCACGTGAGCCCTAGCCTCTTGCTTCTTTTTGGAAGTGGAAAGCATGTATCAATCAGCCCTTTCTATGATCCTTGGTGGTCAGGGGTAGGGGGGTGGAGGTCCCATGAGTTTTCCAGAACCGTCTGGAACGTCCAGGATTTAGTGTGCAACAGGGTGCCACGTTTTTACCAAATCTGCTTGGGGGATTTATTTTGTTGTGTTTTAATTAATTAATTACTTTAACTTTAGGAAGCAGCTCTGCACCTGCCCTCAGCTGCTTTCACTGCATCTTCCGGGGGAGCCCGCGGGCGGCGAAGGACAGGGGTCCCCAGGCCCTGGCTGGCCCGGGAGAACCACCTCCTGCAGCTGGTTCTCAGTCCAGAAACGTCTGCTATTTCACTCCAGAGACTCAATTTCACAGCTTAGAGGATTTTTCACCCGAACCTTTCAGCCCACTTCTCCGGTCTCGGCAGGATGCCACTCCGCGTGTCCAGGGCTACCGAACCACAGCGGCATCCTGGACCGGGTCCCAGTCTCCAGGGGCACGAAGGGGATGGAGTGGGTCTTAGCGCTCGGCCTCCGCAGAGGAGAAAGGCTGCGTGGCCGGAGGGACCGTGAGGCTCCGGCGGTGGGGGAGGGGAGAGGGCGGGTTGAGTTGCTGCTAAAAGCCCAAAGCCTCACCGCTGATGACCTTCAGGAGCTTATAAAATTCATCTGAATTTTGGGTTTTCACCATGGTTCCTTTTCACTTCACCCCTCCCTTCTTCCCCCCATCTACTCTTCCTCCGCCTCCCCCCTTCATGATTACTACTATCCTTATTACAAAAAATAATACTTGCTTCTTGCACAAAGCAAAAGGAAAATAAATCAATCAATGAAGAGTAAAAGTTGGCATTCCTCCACCGTTAACCCAGTTTCCCTGGTGCACGCTCACTATTAACACTCTGCTACGCGCGCTTCCAGACCTTGGGGGTGGAACCACAAAGCCACACATCTGCTAATCGTACCCATGCTCAGGAGCCACTACGAGCATTAAATAAGGACATGGATGGGAAAGAATAATATTCATAACTGTCTCTCCTGGTGCCTCTATGTATGCGTTTCACGCAGGCTGGCTGAGTGTGGGTGTCCGGCTTCTCTGCCACAGCCCACCCCAATTCCAAATGATCGTTTGCTATTTTGTTCAGACTTCCCCAAGCCACATCAGGGAGACCGAAATCCCCTCCTTCCAGGTCTTGCAGTCTTGGGTCCGCTCGGGAGACTCGAGATGGTCTCTAAAGGGATCATCTCAGTTATCAAGGTCAAGAGAAGGCGGTAATTGTTCTGTTATCCAGCGAGCTGCACCTTCACAGCAAATCTCGAGGCTGGTTTTCCATGAGCGTTTCCCGGGGCAGAAAGCATACCTTCCCTTATCTCCTTCCGCATCTCCGAGGAGGGTATTTGATGAGTCAGACTGTCTTGGCTACATCCAAGACAGGCACTTTTTCGAGAGTCCTTATTCTGCAACTGGGAAAGGGTCTGTTTTATGCTTGGCTCTTTGGGACCTAAAAGAGTCCCAGAAAACAGCTGTCTTCTGGCGTCACCTGCCCAGTGTGGGATGAATTGGGCACAAGGTGTTACAATACAGTGAGAAACACGGGCGAGTGTCAGAGACAGGATGACCGGCCATACAGAGCTAAGTGACCCTGGGCAAAGACAGAACGTCTGAGCCTCAGTTTCTTCATCTGTAGTGGGGAATGATAATACCCATTTCACAAGTTTGGTGTGAAGACTGAATATACCAATACTTGGGAAGTGATTAGCCTAGTTCCTGGCTCCTGGGCACATAGTAAGGGTTCGATAAATTAATAATTTTTTTAAAAAGGGGGAAAAATGGGAGAGGATGGTAACACTTTCATTCAAATACAAGGATTAATTTTTCCTGCACAGCAAAAGCAAAGGAGAGTGTTATAGAATGGGAAGTAGAAATGCCAGTGTTTTTCTGAGATTATCTGAAGAGAAGAAAGGCAGAGCAGAAGAGCGGAGGGTCAGGACTGAAAAACCAGGCTCGCTGTACAGAAAAGGCCCTGTCAGTGCCCACTTCCCTGCCTGGGGTCTCCGGGCATCACCTCCACTGTGCACATGGACTCCCATCTCGGGGGCTGTTCAGGGTCCTGGATCTGAGCTCTGCCCTTCCCCCACCACTCCCTATTGATTTCATTGTGTTGTCCTTTACTCTGAATCCCAGGAACCAGACCCATGTCTGCCATCCTCAGTTTGGGTCACATTTTGGGCCATCTGGATTTTCCATTTTTCTGGTTCCTTTGCTTATAGCATCTCCTGATCCCTCCGGTGAGAAAGCACCAGGTTTAGCCTGCTTCTGCAGAACCCCGAGCCTTCCCTATCTCATTCCACTCTCAAACGGGAAGCCCAGACTCCAAAGATGTCAGCTCGGCTTTCCGCCCGGTGCATGCCAAAGGCCCCGGCTTGGAATCAGGCAGATATGTGTGCAAGCCTCAGAACTCCCTGGTCCAGGCTGGGAAAGTCACAGAGACTGTCGGAGCCCACCTGTTCATGGGAAACTCAGCTGCAACGGTGCCCTATACTCAGGGCCTCTGTGATGATTCAACGATGCAGGAATACACAGGCAAGGAGGATCTTGCGGGGGGGAATACAGCAGCCTCCTATTGGGCCCAGACAGTCTTCTCTGATTGGGAGACATGGGCACTGCACATGGTAACGCCTCTAAAACGGTGTGATGCAGGTTGAAATCGATCTGTTTCATGTGTCAGAGCCCCGTCTTCCTCTTCGCCCTCGGGAGCTGTTGTGAGATCGGTGGCACATCGCAGGGTCACCAGTATCTTCAGCTGAGCGAGTGGAGGATCATCGCACTTGTAAGGTGTCGGTTTTCCTGGAGCGGCAGCACATTGAGGGGAACATTTTACGGTGACCAGCGCTCTCCCGACGTCCCTTTCGTTCGGGCCACTTTGCTTTCCACTGGCACTCAGGGCTCTTTCTTGGGCCGGGTGAAATGACCGAAATACTCAGGCTAGGGGCCACTGATGGCAACACTGGTCCTGTGATGGGCTGCTTCCAGCCAGGTGTCCCGCATACCTCAGGCTCTGCTCTCCTGCCAGGAGGGGTGACTGAAGCTGGAGTGTAGGGGACACTGGAGAATGGGCATCCAAAGTGACAGGATGCCCCCAAAGTTTCCCTACCAAAGGGGGGGCTCCTGTCTGGCAAATTCAGGAGCTGCTGATTCGGAACTTCCCACAGCAAGTTCTGGTGGGAACAACGGGTTTCCTGGTTTCCTTTTGCAGAAACTGACCTTTTGAAGGGCAAGGAAAAGGGAAAGCGCTTATTTCCCCCACATATTCCTCTGCAGGACTGCGACACAGGGCCCTTAGCACAGAAAGAGATGTGCTTCATGCTGTTTTGGGACCCTTTATGTCCACTATAGGATTCGTTTCATGGATTAATCCATTGCGCAACTGTTTAGTGAGCAGCTACTACATGCCAGGCACTGTTCTAGGATCTTGGGATCTAGGAACAAACCAAATGAAGTCCCTACTCTCGTGGAACTTGCATTCCTGTAGTAGGAACAAACCCACAACATGCAAATGACCATGTAACATACCAGGACGTGGTAAGTTTATGAAAAATAATAAAGCCAGTTAGGGGACTATGGGATTGAGCAGGTGCGTCGGCGGAAGATGAAACTACTACTATTTTTTTCAGTCTTTTTTAAAGTAACGTTTACACCAATGCGGGGCTTGAATTTGTGACACTGAGATCAAGCATCACATGCTTTTCCAACAGATCCAGCCAGGTGCCCCAAAACTACTACGATTTGAACTATAAAAATACTTATACTCCACTGTTAATAACAGAAGCTAATATCTATTGATTATAAACACTTTTTTTTTTTAAGCAGACTCCACACCCAGCCTGGAGCCCAGTGTGGGGCTTGAATTCATAACCCTGAGATCAAGACCTGAACTGAGATCAAGAATTGGACGCTTAACTGGCTGAGCTAGCCAGGAGCCCCTAAACATTTTAACCATAAAAATTAACAATGGCAGGTTTATATTCTTATGATGGAACCATCACTGAACTCCTAATAGGTACCACACACTTATTAAACACTTGAAAGTGTGTTATGATTGAATCTACCCATTTTAAAGACGGAGAAACTGAGGCCAGGCCTCCTGAAGTAGCGTGCTCAGTTCACAGTATTGAGTGGTGAATTTGGGTTTCTAAAGCTGCTCTGTCTGACTCTAGAAACTATGTTTTAACCACGTTGCTATAACAACCCTAGGTTGGGTGGTTTTTACTCATTTAAAATGAAGAAACTGAGGGGTCAGAAAGACTATAGACTGGCACGGCAGAATTCAAATTCAGAACTGTTGTCCTCCAATGCCCACACCCTTTCCTCCTACCACATCATCCCTCCTTATTAATTAGGGGAACTTTAAATGACCGAGACAGAGGCTATTGGTGAAACGTTCCGGTGTTCCCCAACTGCCAGCTCCTAGAGGGTCCCTGCTGTTCTGCAGGACTTTTGGTGGCCATAGGAACAGCACCTGCTGTTCTGAAAATCTTGTGTGAGGTGTCTGTCCTTGCGAGGTGGACTGGTTCATGCTCTCAACTAAGAATCACTTGTCATTTTCATCAACACGCACTATCTTAATAAGTGCAAAACATGGGTTTTATTTTGGTGAAAACAGAGTCCAACTCAACCTCAGGGTGTGGGCGCATGTTAGAACGTGACTCACCCCATCTCAAGCTTTTTCCACTCCCAATTTGATGATGGAGTCAGCTTTGAAGTTGCTGGTGACTTTACTTAGCAAATGACCAAAACAGTGAAGATTGAACTGACAAGCTCACCACACTCGTTTCCAGAGAACTTCGAACCTATTCAATGTTCTAGAAGCATCTCTCCACAGGCCCATGTTCACTCATAAATAGAGAAGCCAGCTGCCCACACAGCGTGGTCTGCAGGACACTGGTAAAGCCTTCCTGCCGACCAAGGCTGCCTCCTCCCTGACACCATTCATGATGTGCATTTTATTTCTCCAAGCCTCAGTTTCTTCTCCTGCTAAATGGGATAAATGACAGTTCTCTGAGTTGCTAAAGCATCACCTCTCCAAATGCCACTGACCCAAGAACCAGCAGAAGCTGCCATCAGTCCCTTCTAGCTGAGTGTCAAGCCACTTTTTCTCGCTTACTGCTGGCCAAGAATTTCAATCAGAGGAGACAGGAAGGTTGCAACAGGATGGGTGAAAAAGGAGGGCTCGAGGGTCTTGCAGAATATTCCATGTGCATTAGAGAGGGCCCCTGGAGGTACGGGCAGAGGAAATAAGCACCCGACACACACAGGGATCTCTCACTTCATTCTCCCTATCTGGGCTTGTGGCCAATAACTTCCCTTTAGTCTAAAAGTTAGGAAGTGAGGGGGTGCCTGGGTGTCTCAGCTGGTTAAGCATCTGGCTCCTGATTTCGGCTCAGGTCACGATCTCAGGGTTGTAAGATCGAGTGCCGGGTCAGGCTCCATGCTGGGCGTGGAGCCTGCCTAAGATTCTCTCTCTTCCTCTCCCTCGGCCCTTTCCCCACTCTAAAAAATTAACAAATAAAATAAAAATAAAAATAAACAAAAATTAGGAAGTGAGGTAAGAGAAGACAATGTTTGTTAAGCACCAACAAAGAGCCACTTGAAATAAGGCACCTCATGAATTCCCTTAGTTCACACAAGGGGAAACCAGGACCCTGAGAAATGAAAACACATATATCACAGCGAGAACAAGGTGAGGCCAGGAGTCACCTAGCCCCTCACTAGGTCCT
>LNAC01000116.1:1588685-1635130 GCA_002007465.1 Ailurus styani
TCCCCCCCCCCCTGGCCTGCCTCTCTGCCTACTTGTGATCTCTCTCTGTCAAATAAATAAATAAAATCTTAAAAAAAAAAAGAAAGAAAGAAAGAAACAGTGCCAGTGCTCACACACAGACAGAATCAAGGATGTCACCACGTGAGAGTCCTAGGGCTGCTACAACTAAGGACTACACAGTGGAGGGCTTAAAGTGGAAATGTGTTAGCTCCCAGTTGTGAAGGCACAAGTGCCAGGTCAATCTGTGTGTGGGCAGGGCCCTGCACCCCTGAGCCACTGGGTGGAATCCTGCAGTGAGTCTTCCCCACTCCTGGTGGTGGCCCTCAACCATTGCTATTCCCTGGCCTGTGCTGCATTCCTCCCATCTGTGCTTCCTGTTCCACAGCTGTCCTCATGGGCCTTCCCCTCTGGTGTGTCTGTCCAGATTGCCCCTTTCCATAAGGACATACTGGAATAGGGCCCACCCTAAGGACCTCAGCTTAGCTTGGTCAAATCTACAAAGACCCTGTTTCCAAATAAAGTCACATTCTGAGGTCCTGGGGGTGAGGACTCCAAAATGTCTGGGGAGGGGGGGGGATGATTACGATCCAGTGCACAACAGCAACTTTTCTTAAGATTGGCATCTGCGGGTTTAAAGCATATTAGTTGTCACTGAGTGTGAATGTAAAACCACAACAGTCCCAGTGGTGTTGGGGAAGGACCTACACATGACCAATTCCCCCTATTCCTCGTCCCCAGGGTCCGCTGAGGGCCTCAGCCCTCCTCCATCTCTAGACTGATACTCTTAGATGAGCAGGACAACATGCTGGAAGGAAATATGAGGTACATCTGTGTGAAGTAAAGATAAACACTTTAAAACTCCTTTCTTTATACATTCTGGCTTTTCTACAATAGAAGAGCACCATTTCCAAATTAAAAAATCAGTACCTGCCATTTGCCTGCAGCAAACTATCTCCCATACCCAACATTCACACGACAGACTTTTGCAGATCAAATCTGGTTTCTGGCCCTCTGCTCTCTTGACTCCTCCTCCATTATGGATGGTCATTCCGTGTCACCCAGCCGTCGGCCACAGCTTACGCGATTAATCTGTTACTGGGTATTTTTGCCTGTCACCTTTAGGTTCCCTGCTCTCTGCTCTCCGTGAGTTACTCAAGGGGTGGCCTCAGGCATGTCTCTGGACCCTAAGTTCTCTGTCTTTCTGTGTAAAACAAAAAGGCTTTTCACACTCCAGACCCACTGCAAACATTCCAGAGCTACTTTTGGATCGCTTGATGCTATAAGAGAGGTTGTGCACTTTTAATTCAGATGGGGACTTATGAGAAATATGAAGCTTTTATAAAGATTTAAACAAGATGAAGAGTGATGAGGGACAGAAACAAGGGTATAACATGTATATATTTACTAGTATCATTGAGGGCACCGCTATTACCACTAACCTGCAAATCTGAATACAATAAAGTAATACGAAACAAAACGGAACAAACTCTGGGAGTTAACTCACTTTATGACAATAAAGAACCACTGAGCTCAGCCAAGTTTCTGCGCTCTGAACCAGTGATGGCAGCATCGAGGAAGGCTGCTTCTCTTTGAACTGTCAACAGTTTGTCTTTATAAGACAAACAGCAGCTTCGCCACCTTGTCAGCAGCCTTCAAGGCATTCCCACCTTTAATAGGATTGAACAGGCCACTCTAGGTCCCACCTCCTACCTGGAGAGTCCCAGTCTCAGGGGACACGGCCCAAGGCCTGGTAACATAAAATGCCCCTTGGCACTCTCCTTGGACTGCATTTGAGTTACCCTGACAGTAAAATTTGCATACATCACCAGGCTGCTCCATCCACACCCATACCCGCCTCTGGGCCCTGGAGTCTACAATGGGCTCCTGCAGCCTGGGTGTTACCTGGCTGGAAGCAGGCCTTACAAAGACAGCCTGCTCCCTGGGAGGCGATTGTGTCAAGTGCCTGAGATTAAAAATGACAGGGTGCATTTAAATGTAAATTTACCAGTGAAGAGCAAGTCTTTACTGGTGGAAGTTTACCTCCTAATCTGCAGCTCTCTGCAGCACTGCTTGGGGGAAGGCCAGAATCTCCACCCAAGCCAACGCAGCCTCTACTTAATGCACTCTTCTTCCAGAGTGGACAAGGAAGGAGGGAGCTGGGGTGGGGGCCTGGCAACCTCAGGAAACCTCTCACCATATTAATATTGGACCTCGATGCTTTTTCTGGGTCAGGAAAGACACCTACATACACAGTACACACATACACAGACATTCTAGTGTGATCAGACAAAACCAGATACACCCTGGCTCATACCTACCTGTTTGCACACAAGCTCCTATAACACATCCAATTCCAAGCATTCATTCACACACACGTGCATATACACAATGGTGCGTGTGCTTACACACTTGTAGCAGTAAGAAGCAGTGTTGAGTATGTATGGACACCTGGAGTGGGACTGCTAGGGCTCTAGTCCTGGCTTTTCTGAGATGTGGATCATGGGCGAGCCATTCCATGCCACGAAATGAGAATAAAGTCCTTCAGGCCCGTGATTACACCAAGTGAAATTAGCCAAACACAGAAGACAAATTCTATATGGTCTCCTTCATATGTGGAATCTAAAAGTGTCAAACTCACAGAAGCAAAGAGTAGAATGGTGGTTACCAGGGAGTTGAGAAGGTTATTATGTAAGTATTATACAATGCGAATCATTTCCGGAAATCAGAGCACGGGACTATAGCCAGCAATATTGTGGTACATGTGAAACATCGAAGAATGTAGATCGTAGGTTAAGTGCTCATATCATAAAATAATAACAATAATAATAACAATAATGAGAGCTGGGAGAAACTGTCCAGGGCCTCCATGGAGGTAATGAGTTCACAGGTGAATACTTCCTCCCAAAGTCAATGCACTGTAAACATTAAATATGGACAGCATTTTATATGTTGGTCATACCTCAATAAAATGTTGTTCCTTTTAAAAGAAAGAAAAAATGAGAATAATAATCACACCTACCCTCTGTTTTTCTTCTGTGATATAAGCAGGAAAAGAATGGAAAGTTCTTGGCACACCAGAGACACCAAGTTTTCAATATAATCATCATCATCATCATCATCACCATCATCATCTCTGTATTTCCATCTGAGGACACCAGTGAATGTGCAAACCTCTGAGCTATTTGTTCCTTCCTGGAAAGCTCTCCAACTGGAACTGCACATCACCTCCGACACACAGACAAACGGCGCAGAAAGGTGGAATGGCCGAAGAATCAGAAAGAAGCTTCTGTTTGCACGTCCAGCTTAAGTGCACAACACCACCACCATAACTACAGCACCATGAGAAAGGACTCAGCCTGCAACTGCAAGTAAGCTTACTGAGGCCAAAGCTGCTTTGCCGGCACCTGGAGGCCAGGAGAAAGGCTCTTAACACTCAGACATTATAAAGTCATCTGATGTGAAGAACATAATGGATAAAGAAGTGAGAAGATCTGGTCCCTGCCTTCCTGTGGGGCTAGCTAGTGAGGGGGCAGTCCTGCATACAGACCAGGTGCCTGGGACAGCTTCCTTCCATGCGCTTCCTTCAGCGCTTGCCGGAAGGAAACACACGGAATTATGAGGACCCAAGAAAGAGGGCACGTAAACAGTAAGGGACAGGAGCAGGTGGATGGGGTCCCTGAGGAGGGCTTTACAGAGCAGTGAGATGCTGGCTGGGTTTGAGGAATTAGATGGTCCCACCATGAGTGAGGTGGGGAGGGTTTCCCTGGCACACTTAAGTGTGGCTGCAGCTCAGGGCCTGCAGATTGGGGTGCTCAACACAAAACAGGGAGGTAGGCAAGAGAGAGCCTTTTCCTTTCACTGCTCATGCTGGGTAATCAGGTGCTACATGCAGGTCAAATTATCCTTAGTGTCTTTATCATGGCCAAAGCCACACTACTTTCAAAACTCACCTCTTCCAAGAAGCTTTCCCTGACTCCTGCGATGGTGACTTTTCTGCAAATTCATGTCCATATGCCTTGACAGAGCTGTTGAACATGGGACTCATAGTCCCAAGGTACTATCCAGAGAACACTGTTGAAGCTCAAGAAAAATGCACTGAATAGAAAGAATCAGGTCATTTCCAAAAGGCCAATTGTGGTGGGGGGAAGACGTCACATTGCCTTGTTTAGTTATAAACACCCAAAAGTGCAGCTCACCCCAGAGTTGCCGAGCACCTTGGGGGTCAGGAGTACTCCAGCTCTTCTCTCCTGAGTGGCATCTGTTGCCCTCATCAGGAGGCTCAGAGCCTGCTGTGAGGGCACCTGGGTAGGAGCAAAGGAGCCTGCTGCCCTCCCACCATGGAGCAGGAGGACAGGCCTTCTCCTACAATCGTGGCCTTCACAATTGTGAATTCAAATAACCCAGTTACATAACATGGCATTTGTGACGGCCCATTGTTCTGGCCAGCCCTTTCAGCTTTTGTCCCTTGCTCTGTGCGCCAGACCCTGAATGCACACCCATGCAAGGACCACGTGGCACTTTGCATTCTTCTTTTCCCCTCAGCTGAAATAGATCTTTGCATCCACCAGTTATTTACACATATTCCAGTTTCCTCCTCCACAGCATGCCATGATGTTGTCCAACTTGCTAAAATTAGAGAAGAGTGATCTAGGGGAAGAAAGGTAGAAAGAGGCACTTGCTCCAGAGCTCTGCAAATAATAGTTGATGCAGCGGATGGAGGGGAGACTTGCAAGAGAGACTCGAGTCACTCCCTGAGTGTGGATGGAATCATCTCTCTTTCCCTATGTGGCTGATCTGATGATGTCGCCTTGTACCCAGCTCTGATTAAAAGATCTGGTTGCCATTGTGTGCCAGGGTGCTCTTTTACCTTGAATATTTCTGTCTTCAGTTTTCAGTGACAAATTATTTTCTCTTAAGATACATATTTTTCTGAAAAAGCACAGTAAAATTTTTAAAAAAGGCCATACACATATTGGCCAAATCTATATGTCCTTTAGAAAAATTAAAAAGAAAGTAACATGCACTCGATTAAAATAGGAACATTGTTCGTAGACTTCTACGTTTGGCTCCTTGGAAAGGCTCGAAATAAACAGACGCTGGGAACAAGGCTGTTGTTAAGTCTGGCTTTGTCTACCTAGAGCTGCTGGCTTAACTGTTTGGATTGAAGAGACAGACTTGTTCTTCAGCAGGCCCTCATGAGCAGCCCACACCAAGTCAGCAATATGGATGACTGAACTGGCGGCACTTCTGACACCTGCAGAAGCATCCCAGCTGAGCCCCGTGGCCCTCCCAGTTTCCAAGCAGAGTTTCCAGTTGGGTTGTCCAGCCATTTCCTTCAGGATCTGGTTCTGCATTGTAGGTTCTATGGTGGGAGTCACCCAACAAGTGCCCAGAGCCAGGAACATCTAGTACACAATGTGGCCTGAGCGGCAAAACCTGAGAGCTGTGTTCATGTTATGATGTCTTCGCTCCTTCATGTTGGAGTTCATTCGTCATTAACCCACCCAGGTGAAGATCCTGTGTACAGGGAATATTTACTGAGTGATACTGTGTGCCGGCCAGTGAATTCAGTGCTTTATGAGTATTATATCACTCAATCTTCCCTACAGCTCCATTATTATCCCAATTTTGTGGATAAACACAGTGCAGCCTGGAGAGGTTTATTGAAAAACCCAAGACCAAACAACTACCAAGGGAGGAAGTTAGATGTTGAACCTGGGAAACCTGATGCCAGGGACCCATAGTTAAAAGGAGACAAAACCTATGCCCCATCCAGTCTTTCCTTCAGGAGACATATTTTGGTCATATTTTGGACATATTTTGTATGTTTACTTGTTTGATGGAAAAGTAAAACAATGTCCTTTGTTTTCACAGCTAAAAATGTAGACAGGCAAAACCCTGACAGTGTAAGGTACTGTGATGGTTCCATGAATAGAGATTGTATTAGTCTTCTATTATCATGTGACAAATTACCACCACACATCAGAAGTCCAGATGGGATTAGCAGGGCTCTCTGCCTAGGGTCTCACAAGGCCAAAGTCAAGGTCTTAGCTAGGCAGGACTCTATCATAAGGTTCTAGGAAGGAATCTGCTTCCAAATTGATTCAGGTTGTGGGCAAAATCCAGCTCCTCGTTACTGTAGGGCTGTGGGGTTAACTTCCTTCCCAGCTGCCAGTGGGGTCACTCTCAGCTTCTCAAGTCCCCACTGGGGTCCTCTTTACATGGCTTCCTCCAACTTCAAAGCCAGCAATGGCACATCAACTCCTCCTGCTGCTTTAAATCTCTCTGAATTCCCATTTGTCACTAGCTGAAGAAAATTCTCTGCTTTTTAAGGGCTCATCTGATGGGGGCAGGCCCAACTGGACAATTTCCATATGTTATGGGGACTTGGGATTCTACTTACATCTGCAAAACCCCTTAATAGAGCCTAGATTCTCACATGATAGAATAATCAGGGGAGAGGAATCTTGGTGGAGGGCATCTTTAGACTTTTGCTTACTATAAAGATAAAATTGGGCACTGGAGGATGGACATTTGAGTTGTGGATGGAGAGGAGTTGGGGAGGGGCTGTGCCTTTGCTGGGCCTCTCCTGTGTATGCCCTTGTTGCCTCCTGCCTACTCTCCAACATAGGACTTAACACCAATAGAGGTATTTCTTGCCTGTCTGCTGAGACTCAATTTCCCCATTTGTGGAAAGGAGGGTAAAATCACTCAAAACCTGTGAGAATTTGAGATAATTAAGTTAAGATAATGCTTATAAAAGGTTTTACATGGTACCTGCATGTGATAGATGTTCAATATACTGGCTATTATCATTATTGGTATTATCTATGATTAATTACTTACTTAGGTGTAACGCTCCTCGTGCTAAAGAAATGTCAGAATAAATAAATGGATGATTTTAAGAGGCAGTAATTCTTAGGCTCCTTTTTAAAGACAATTTGGGAAGTGTTTTAGAAAGTGGTGGGTGTTTGCCTTCCGTCTCAATTGCCCGGGCACTCGCACTTGTCCTATCTTTTACAGCAACCACTCGTTACTTGAGGGGACAATGGGTCCCCCCCCGCCACCTAGTCCTCACAGCAACTATGTCATAGGAATAATAATGATAAGGACGACAGCCAGTATGCTTAGGACTTTCTCGGTGCCAAGTACTTAACTGTGCACTTTACATATATTGACTCTTAATCTTCGCTACAAACTCATGAGACAGATATCAATCCTATTCCCCTTTTACAGAACAGGAAACTGAGGCTGGGTGAGATCTTACAGCTAGTAAAATGCAGGGGTGCACCTCCTCTAGCCCAGCTGCGTGGATTTCTCTCCCTTTTTCCTCTCCTGCTCTGGTTTATCACTCACTTTTCTTTGATGTGCTGGTGTCTTGCACACAGCCTGCCCACGGCTAGGATCGCCAGTTCCCAATTTCCATTTTCTTTTCTATTGGCCTCTTCTCAAATGGCCCAGAGACCAGCTTCACACAAACACCGGATTCAGGTGGGGCCTGATGCTTCAGGGACACTGCTCCATGGAGTACATTTTCAGTACCCAAATGCAGGTGTGTCATGGGCTCCATGAGGGTAGAGATCAAGACTGTTATTTCTCCAGCCCTGGGGCCTGATAGTTTGCTGGCGAGTTCCACATGGCAAACCACAAGTAAGTATAGAGTGAATGGGTGAAGGAATGAGTAAAGGTATCCCTTTCCTGTAAGTGGACCTTCTCTTTGGTCAATTTTAAATGAATGACTGATTCCATCCTTGAAGTCAGAGAGGCCTTTGATTGAAACCACATTTCCCACTCAAGACCCACATGGCCTTAAACAATTTAACAGCTGAGACCCAATTTTCTGTTCTATAACAAGGGTATAGTATCACAGACCCTTGCCCACAGTTGGCTTTGAACAAATGATAGAAAATGAGAACCCTGAATTCTCATCCCAGGCTTGGGTTCAATAACATCTCCACTGAAATCAGAGTGGCCACTGGAGTTCCATGAGTGGTTGGCGGGTTGGTCCAAGGGTGTGGACATTCATGTTCCTCACCAGTCCATTTTCAGTTGACCCATTCACCCTCCATATAGCAAGGCTTTGTGCCAAAGATGGTAGTCGTTATGAGTTAGGAAAGGATCTGGGACAGGCGAGAATAGGCGTTGAAGGCTCTGGGTATTGTTTAGGAGGTGGGGGTTCAGCTGAGGTAACAGTTACCCTGGCAGGCATCAAGGTAAACAGTGGAGGGCAAAAAGAACATCAATTTCAGTAACGGTCTGCACTGACTAAACGAGTCTTCCCTTTCACCTGGCATATTTCTCCACTTCCAGACCTACCCAGGGTTTCTCCTAGGAAGTAATCTTGGCTTTAGCGCATGTGCGCGCGCGCGCACACACACACACACACACACACACACCATGTAAGAAATGAGTAAAACCACTGAATATCCAAGTCCAATACAAACTCACAAACTCTTCAGTATTTCCCTTTATTGTATATCCCATCTGAGAAATGACATATTGTTCAAGATTTTCTGTAGTACCTGTTAGGCAGCTTAGTTTCTCTTATTTCCAGGTTTACTATGAAAGCTCCCCCCTACTTTGGAAATTTTACTCCCTCCCTCCCTCCCTCCCTCCCTCCCTTCTTTCTTTCCTTCCTTCCTTCCTTCCTTCCTTCCTTCCTTCCTTCCTTCCTTCCTTCCTCCTTCCTTCCTCCGTTCTTCCCTCCCTTCCTTCCCTTCCTCCTTCTCTCCCTCCCTTTCTTCCTCTCTCTCTCTTTCTTTGTTATTCCCAGGATTTCCCAAAGAACAGGAGGAGAAAACAAGGAAAAGAAATTTCCCTTCACAGACAAAAATCTAAAGTGTCCACCAATACAGATGGTGTAACTTAAGGTAAGTTTTTAGACCATCTCCTTTAAAAAATGTATTTAAGTTTTCTTCATATGAAGAAAAAATAAAGAGGAAAATAGGTCAAAACATAGACTGAGATATTAAGTGAAAAGGCCATCCAAGCACAGGAAAGTACTTAAATGATGACAGTGCACATGGGTTTAGGGGAGAGAGCTCCTGGCGCTGGAGGCTGTGAAGCGAGAGCCAGCTCGGTGTTCCCTGATGGGACTTCCACACACGCTCTCCTTACCAAGAGTGAGCACCCAGTTAAAAATGATGGCTGTCAGCCAATGGATTGCCAACAATCTCCCCAGCCAAAGAGCCATCCCCCCACCCTGGTCAAGAACATGATGTTCTGACATGGGTTTGCTTTGGGCATGACTGAAGTGTCCCCACCTCTGACTGCTTTCGTATTCTTCTCTGGCAACCCACGGACCTTTCCTCATCCCCACTGCACTCATTTGGGCCCTTTCATGATTCCTAACTAGTGGTTATTCAGTCATGATTGAGGCAGGAATCAGATCCTTGCCTTATAATCAGAGCCGGCCAGTTATCATGGGCCTCAGCAAGTTGATTCAATGCCACAGGGAAAATATATCATTCTGGGGTTTGGTTTAGACATTTGTCTTCCCTGATTTCTTTCTTCTTCCAACTTTGGCCATTACCCAAAACTCTGCAGGGCTCTGAGGTAAAGCAGATCTATGTTTGAACCCGGCATCCACTGGTTTTAGACTGGAGAGCCTTGGGCAAGTTTCCTGAGATCTGAATGTCATCATTGGTGTAAAAAAGGGGAGATCAAAAATATCGACATCCCAGGTTTATAAGAAATAAGTGAAACAAGACCCTACTGTCTACCTGGAAAAGGACAAACTTATTGGTACGTAGGTGGTCCTCACTTAGTTGTTTGTTAGTCTTTTTATTGTTGTTTCACTTACTTTTAGAAAGAGTAAGACATCAGAGTAAGGAGCTCAAATTCAGTGAGTTCCATTTATCCATGAAATAAGTCATTTTGGTTAGTTAGACACATTCAGATCAGAGTACTTGTATAACAGAAAATACATATACTTTTTGCACTTCGGAAATGGTAACCATTGTCGGGACTGAATCAGGCTGACTGTGACCAAGCAGGATGCTGCTGTGAGCTCCCCAGGCACGTAGCTGCCCCCTCCAATCCCCCACTCCAACACACATAGCTTTGTTAATTTCCTCAGATTATCCTACTCACTTTCTGCCTCGGGATCTTTGCATGTGCCATTTCTTTCACTTAGAATCCTCTTCCTCCACTCAGTATTTTTTCAATGTCCACTAAGTGTCAGGCACTTTTCTAGGGGATACATTGGTGGCCAAGATTATGATCTTATGAGGTTTACGTTTCATGGGTATGTGAGGGTAATTATGGGAAAGCTGAAGCAAATAATCCAATAAAGGGATAATTTTGGAGTAATAAGTACTATGAGAATAATTAAATACAGTCACGGAAAAGAAAGTGACTGGATACCAAGGTCAAAGATCTTGAAACCCTCTTTGAGGAAGATCTTTTGAATTAAGGAGATATGTTGAACTGAAATCTAAATGAAATCTAAATGGTCATGCGACTATTTCAGGGAGGATCATTCCAGGCTGAATAGCAAGAGCAAAAGCCACATAGAGTAACTTGTTCCTAAGCTGACTGCCCATGAGTTCTTCACTCCATGCTGGCGAGTGAAAGTGTGTCTTTCCACCACTGAGAAGCGGAATCCATTTCTCCCTTGTTCTTGAATCTTAGCTGGCTTTGGCAACTCACTGGACAATTAGAATGGGACAATTGTAATATTCTGGGATTGCTGAGGCTAGGTCTTAAAGAAGTCCTACGGGATCTACTTTGGCCCACTGGAGTACACTCATGGGGTGCTCCCCCTCAAATCCCAGTTGCCATGCTGTCAGAAACCCAAGCTCCACAGAGAGGCCATACACAGATGCTCCATTTGACAGACCTGGCTGAGCTCCTAGCCCACAGCCAGCAACAACTGTCACTTACGTAAGGGAGCCATCTTGGGAGTCCAATCTAGTGGAATCCCAGTCAACAACTGACTACAACTCCAAGAAAAAAATCATCCAGATGAACCCAATCAACAACAGAACTAGGAGATGTGTTGCTAAAAGTCAGCAAGTTTTGTCAAAAGTGTTGTTAAAAGTCACCAAGTTTGGGGGTGATTCGTTATCTAGCAGGAGACAACCAGGACACACCCTGTGACTCTTCTCTGCCTACCTCCAGCCCCTTCAGCCATGTTAATTCCTTTTATTTTTCAACTCCAACATTATTCCTGCAGAGGGACTGTCCTTTATGCCTCACCTCAGATGCACAGGCACCTTCCTATACATCCTCATAGGACCTTATGTTTTACCTTTATAGCACTTACAATAATCTATAATTCATATATATTTTTATGATTATTTGTAATTGCCCCCCAACACGCACTAGATTCTATGTCCTGTGATAATTCTGTGTATGTTTTGCCCACCATAACATCCCCAACACTTACCATAGAGCCTGGCACATAGTAGGTTATCGATAAATACTTATTGGATAAAGTAATAAAGAAACAATGGGATGAATGCATTAGCTTCAGAAAAGATATCTAGTTGTCAAAGCTACCATACTTGAAAACAGACATTGTCCCCAAACACTAATTCATGTCTGGTGGCCATACCTGGCTCGACTTTCTACCAAAAGTTAAAATATTAAGTGTCCAGGGCATGTGGAGCCCAGAAGAGTTGGTGAAAAGATGGTCCTGTGATGCTGCAGAGGACAAGGAGTCCCTAAGTGGGCATATACCCTAATGGAATATAAGTGGGATCCTTGGATCATCTGGTTCTCATGCTACTCCCAGAAGTGTCAGCAACTTGAGGTTCCTTTAATATCCCCAGCATCTCACACCCAAGACGTAAATAGCATGCCCTCAAAAATACCTCCAGAGCCTTTAAAACATGGCCCATGAAAATCCTCCTTGCTTACCTTCCTTCCAATTGAGACACCTGTTTTCCTGTTTGCTGCCTTTATATAATAAAAATCGTTTTTATGTCTTACCACCAACATTTATGAACTTACTATTTATCAGGTACTATGCCCAGTGCTTTACTCACATTATCTCATCTAATCCTCTCAGAAGCCTATGAGGTAGAGCATCTCCCAATTATAGATGAGTAAATGAAGGCACAAAGAGGTTAAAAAATTTGCCCAAAGCCATGGAGCTAATGAGACGCAGAGCTGGGTCTCAAAAACAAAGTAAACAACAAAGAATCAAGCAAACAAATGAAAAAAGATTTGAATGTTTCCAAAGCACAGGTTTTTATCCATTTGGTTTTAATGCCTTATAAAAGAGAACAGTTCTCCTGATTTTGGCCCATCCTGTCTTGGAAATCTGGCTCAAAAACTAGTTGATGTAGCTCTGAGCTGGATGCACCATAGGAGATCGCCCATGGTGATTACTACCAAGTTTTAAACTGTGAAACTTCTGGCACTGGGGTCAGACAGCCCTTCCCCACCAGGGCCCACCAGCCTGGAAACACATCTGGACTGGACGGAATGCTCCGCCAGCAGCCAGCGGCCGGCTGGCAGAGCAGATCACCGCGTGGCATTCTCAGGACCCAGGAGGCAGGAGCTGAGTACACTGTCAAGCTGAGAACTGGGGAAGGAATTTGAATCCCAGGAGAATCCCCCGAAAAACACAGCCAAAGTGAAGCATCAGGTACGACGCAGCTTTATTCTGGGTGGGCCAGTTTTGAAACTCAAAACTGATAAACATGTCTGGGAATTTGAAAGACTGACTCAGAAATCCCCAGGCCCTTGGCTGTACCATTACGTTAAGGCTATAGATCCCACAAGCGAGCTTGCTCTAATCTTTTTTGCGCTTCCCTGACTCTCCCCGCCTCCCCATCCCCGCCCTGTGTGATAGCTGCCTCATCAAGTGTGAATCATGAAACCACATAAACTGCAGCAAGTCCATCCTCCTGCCGACTTCTGGGAACATAAACAATAATAATGTAAATTCGACGTACTAAAGGCTTAAGCAAAGCGCTTAAAGGAAATCTATATTTTTTATGTAAACAGTCTTCTGTTTACCGATGTGGTAACAGTTGTTCTGCTCAACTCTGGAAGATCTGAAACCAGCTTGCCATGGAAGCAAAGGATAGAACCTATGACCAGGAGATTGCAGAGGAAAGAGAAGGCCCAAACCTCACTTTTAGATGTCCCTTCCCCGCTTCTGCAGTGCTGGTTGGTGGTAGTTTTGTTGGGTGGTTAGACACCCACATTTTCCTTTGTGCGGCTCTGAAAGAACCCTGTGTAGGGCAAAAGGTCTGGGGTGTGTGTGTGTGTGTATGAAAGAGAGAGAGAAAGAGAGGGACGAAGGGAGTTAAAGGTGTTAAGGAGTTGAAATTCAGACACCGCACAAACCATGAACAACTTTCCCACCGTCTATATGTCTCCTTTTGTCTCAGAGCTGAATATTCATCCTAGGTGGGGATCTACACGGCTAGAAAATGTCAGACAACTTGAAAATTCCTTATTGCTGCTAACCACAAATATTTGGGATTTGTGTTATCTAGGTTATAATGAGAACCTGCCAGGGAAAAATTCAGACATACAAATCTTTGTGTAAACTACCTTAAGAGTCTTAAGCTGACAAAAGCCAGAGCAAAGTCTGAAATTTTGTCCTCAGAGTACCCATAATTGAGACTCTAGCTCTTCATATATTGTAACAGGATTCTAGCAGAGCTTGGGTTTTCCACATATGCCATTCTGTGTTTGGGCCAGAAAAGTCTTACTTTATTCTGTGGCCCCTCTCATTCGGGAACAGTAAGGGTTACCCGGTAAGATGGATTTCAAGGCTTCTGGGACGTGATGGCGGAAGAGGTAAGAACAGTCTTAATATGACCCTCCTCTCCATTGGTGTGGTTCTTGTCTGTCCAGAGTCCAACCCCTTCTTCTAAGAGGTGAGACCAATCACACCTTCATTTCCAGAAATTTAAACCTTAAGTATAATCATGTAGTCAAAAAACAATGGCAGCTAACACTAGCCCTCTATCTCACTGAGGCCAGTCCGATGAATGATAAGAGGCCGGCAGTAATAGGAGAAAAAGTAGAACTAGTGTTGGTTGTCCCTGCCTCCCATCCTGGAAAGCAAACCTGCTGTAGAATAATTTAACCATATGCTGAGATTAACTGATTGAGCCAGGCTGTCTGGCCCCATGGGTTTAGGCACATCTATGCAGCTCAGGCACAAATATTATCATCATCATCTTTTTTTCTTCTTCTTCTTCTTTCTTCTTCTTTCTTCTTCTCCTCCTTCTTCTTCCTCTTCCTCTTCCTCTTCTTCCTCTTCTTCTCCTTCTCCTCCTCCTCCTTCTTTTGAGGGTGTTTTTGGGGCAACATTTTTTAAATTTTTTTTGTTATTTTTTAAATTAAATTAAATTTTATTTAAATTCAATTATTAGCACATAGTGTATTATTAGTTTCAGACTTAGAGTTCAGTGATTCATCAGTTTTATATAATACCCAGTGCTTATTCCATCAGGTGCTCTCCTTAATGCCCATCACCCAGTTACCTCAGCCCCCCATAACCCTTCCCTCCAGCAACCATCAGTTTGTTTCCTATAGTTAAGAGCCTCTTACGGTTTGTCTCCCTGTCTGATTATTTCTGATTTTTCCCCCTCCATTCCCCTATGATCCTCTGTTTTTTTTCTTAAATTCCACATCTGAGTGAGATCATATGATCACTGTCTTTCTCTGATTGACTTATTTAGCTTAGCCTAATACTCTCTAATTCTATCCATGTCATTGCAAATAGTAAGATTTCATTTTTGATGGCTGAATAATATTTCATTTTATATATACATATATGTATATATGTATACATATATGTGTGTGTATATATGTATATGTGTGTATATATATGTATGAGTGTGTGTGTGTGTGTGTGTGTGTGTGTATAACATCTTTATCCATTCAACTATCAATGGACATCTGGGTTCTTTCCATAGTTTGGCTATTGTGGACATTGCTTCTATAAACATTGGGGTGCAGGTACCCCTTTGGATCATTACATCTGTATGCTACCCAGAGCAATCTACACATTCAGTGCAATCCCTATCAAAATACCATCAACATTTTTCAGAGTTGGAATAAATAATCCTAAAATTTGTATGGAGTAAGAAAAGACCCCAAATAGCCATGGGCAACTTTCTTAAATTTAAAATATATACAACAGAATTTACCATTTTAATTATTTTTAATAATTAAATAAATTAAATATACAATTTAGTGGCATAAAGTACATTCACTGTGTTTTGCAACCGTCACCACTATCAATTTCCAAAACTTATTCATTGGCCCAAACAGAAGTTTCCGTTAAACATTAATTCCCCATCCTCCTCCCTCAAGCCCTTGGTAATCTCTCATCTACTTTCTGTCTCTGAATATGAATGGGTCATGCAATAACTGTCCTTCAGGATCTGGCTCATTTCACTTAGGATAATGTTCATCTATATTATAGCATGTGTCAGAATTCAATTATAATTACTATGTTGAAGAATATTTCATTATATAGATACATCATATTTTGTTTATCCATTCATTTGCTGATGGACATTTGAGTTGTTTCCACCTTTTTTGGTATTGTGAACAAGTGTGCTAAAAAAACATTGATGTAAAAGTATCTGTTTGAGTCCCTGCTTTCAGTTCTTTGGGATAGGGACCTGGGAGTAGATGTGATCATATGTCAGTGATGGAGTGATGGATCATATGGCAGTTCAATGCATAACTTTTTGAGGAACTGCCATACTGTTTTCCTCAAGTCTTCAATGGACCAAATGAACAGGCCAATTTGATACCTAACCCATATGCAAGTCTCATATGGTCTGATGCACCTTAACTACAGAAGGGAGATTAAGGAATTAACAAAACAAAGAAGAATTACTAACTTGTATAAGACACCTAGTAGGTACCAATCAGGTAGTGATTTTTTCACATTATTTCTTTTAATTCTTACATTAACCAAACGAAGCAAGTATTTTTAATTTTATACACTCTCCTCATTATCTTTAGCAGATAAAGCAGAATTTTAAAGTATAGGAAACTTCCCAAGGTCACGAGACAATAAATCTGTTTGGATTCAAGCCCCACACTCGTTCCACTCTCTACCACCGCTCCTTTTAGTTAATCAGAACACATAAGAGGTAAATGATCCTAAGCAGGGAAATCAGCCAGCCAGTTCAGTTAGAAGTCTAAACCTGTCCCCTAGGTGAAGTTCCAAATTTCAAGGCAAAGCATGGGTCAGTTCCCAGAAGGCTCTGCCTTCTGGCCCAGGTCATCCCTGCCTGGGCCAGAGTAGTAAGAAAGAAACAAGAAAGAAAGGAAGGGAGAGAGGGAGGGAGGGAGGGAGGGATGGGAAAAGGAAGCAAAAAAATAAAGAAAGGAAGAGGAAAAGCAGAAAATAGCAAGGCCATCTGGTCAACAGTGGGTCTATAACTTCCAGCAGTCATGCACTCTGTGCTGGCTAGCCTTTCACATGAAGCTGTCCCTGCTGAGGTTACGTCCCTCCTCTCTGTGGCCTCAAGGAACCCAAGAAACACACTCATTGCTTCTTTGGTTATTTTATAAACAGTGCTTGGAAACCACGAGTCATTATCACTCTTCTGGCCAGCCAGTCAGACTTTCCATGCCCTTGTGTGCCATGCCCTTAATCTTCCCAAAGCCAGCAGCATCATTCCCCGAAACCAAGAGGATTGTTTACTTTGGCCATAATCAGGGCAGAGTTTAAGTATCAGCCTGTCTTCTCTCAGTGCCCAACAGGCTTTAGGGCTATAATCCAAACATTCACCCCACCATCCATTCTTTTATTCACACAATTATCCACTTACTCCTAAATCCTCTAAATTTTACCCAGGCAACTATACATCCAGATATCTACCTATCCATTCATCTATTCATCCATTTACCTACCCAACCATTCATCCGCTGATGCAAGTATCCACCCATATACTCCCTTTTAATCATTCATCTATTTATCAATTTGTCCATTTATCAACCCACTTACCCAATAACCAATACAGTAATTTATCTACTCATTCATGCATAGATGTACCCATCCATTCATCACCTACTCAATTACCTAGCACTTCTTCACTCAGTCACCCAATTACTTACTTATTCAATCACCTAACCACTTATTCACTAAATCTGTAATCATCTATTATGGGCCAGGCACTGGTGCTAATGTTGGAGGAACAAATGTGAACAGTATGGTCACCCATTCCCCCATTCACCCACAATCTTCCATTGATTAGTATCTATTCATGTATCCACCCTTGTAGAATTCTACCCTTGTGGGCACTGATGTGGTCACTGGGACGTTTCCATTGGGGTTCAAAGAGAGAAGTAGAGATGAACTCTGATTCAGGTTCATGCTGAAAGTGCACCCAAAATGTAGTTTGGAAGTACTGGCTAAGAGACAAAAACTAGTCAAGAGACAAAAGACTAGAACTCCGGTTATCAATAAAAAAAAAAAAAGAAAATTTGCAGTGGGGCATATCAATATGGAATCTGAAGAGATTCATTTGGGTACCACCATTAGTCACAGAGATATTAATAAGTCATTCTGAGCCTTCCTGAGGGTCAGAAGGAAGCTCAAGAAGGCACCAAGGTGATTAAGACACTTCCATTTATCCATCCATCCTTCAATTCACTTGTTTATCCACCTATCCACATAACCACATATTTATCCATCTATCCCTCTACATTTATACTGCTCAACAATTGCAGCAGGAGCTCTTAACTAGGGCTCTCTGAATAGGTACATTCACACAATGTAATTCATCCTTGTGTCTCCAGTGTCTTCCATTGCAATGGACACATGGAAGTGCAAATTAAATATTTGCTAAATAAATTAATGAGTACTCTCAGTTACGGCTAGATAAACCCAAACCAGAATGGTGGCACCTTGATCAGATAATTTGGCTGGCTCTAAAGCTGGTTTGAATAAGTTTACTTTTTATATGATTGCTTAATGGCAACATGCAGATTCATCTTATCTGCATTTGAGAATTGAGTATGTCCAGACAAGGCCATGGCTAGTTTAGGCATGCCTAAAAGACTTGGCTTTAGCTGTTTGACAAAGTGAATCCATCTCCCTCATATTCTAACACACCACTGGAAAGGGCTAAGGCCAGATTCATGCATTAGGAGCTAATCAGCCAGATCTCAAGATTCAGTATATCCAATTATTTTTGCTTAACACCACTTCACGAGGTCACCACAGAGACCCTTAATCAAACTGACTCTTTGGGATAACTACATTTATGTAAACAGAACTCTGACTTGCTCAATTGAGGAAGACCACTATGGATTTGGTCAATATAGTCAAGCTAGCTGGACAACTCAGAATGAAATCTCATTTTTTTAAATTTCTAAAATACAAAACAAATTAAGTCCTTTCAACTCAAACCTGGAAACAACATTGTATATCACCAGCAGCATAGCAGATATGGAAGACAGAGCCAGAGAAAGGTGGATTTTCATCTGGCATCACTTACCAGATCTGTTGTCTTCAGCAAGTTACACTGAATGTCTCTGATCCTCAGTTTCCCCATCTGTAAAATGTGGAAAAAATATCCTTTACTTCACCAAGTTGGATGCTAATTAATAACCTATAGGAAGTCTCTATAATCTCAATGCCTGATACAAAGGAAGTACCCAGTAAATAGTAGCGCCCAGTACCTTCTCTAAATAGTTGCTGTCTGCCTAGCTCACTTTTCTTGAGACCATTTACTTAAAATAAAGCAAACAAACAAATGTCTTCTAATGTCCATCTGGAACACTGGATTCTGCAAAGGGCTTCCCTGTCTCTTGCCTCATTTACATTTCATTGTCACCATTGTTGCCAGAATACCTCAAATTAGAAATCTTTCCATTCTACAGATAAGAACACTGAGGCCCAAGCTGAATGAATAACTTACTCACTTTATATCAGACTCAGAACTTAAATCCATCATTTTCAGACCTTGAGCCCAGTTCTCTTGGTATCAGCAGGATTATAAATAACACACAAGAAAATGAGCAGGATAATGGAGGCAAAAGGCTGCCAAATCCCCTGAGACCCATCCAGAGTGGCCTTGCTTAAGTAACAAGGATATACATTGCTAAGAAGACCCAAACCGACATAGGCACTCATGGGTCTGGGCTTCTCCCCATGCAAGCAGCATCATTAAGCATCATTGTGACCCTCTGATTGGCTTCCAACAGACATAGATGATCCTATAACCTGAAAAGCTGTCCTGTTTGCCTGGATTCAGACAAGGAGGCTGTGTTTTATTTCACTATTTTCCTTGGTGTGCTTCTATTTTCTTATTTATTTATTTGAACTACTAAATTATCTAATTAGTGACATATACCGTTGACACATGGGCCACTATGAATATTTACTGCACACTTGTTCACGCATTTATCTAAATAGGTGGCATGCCAGAGCTATGTAATAAGGAATAATGATTCTTTAGAAGAGTTACAGGAAATTATAGAAGAGGGGAAAAGTTTTGCACAGTGGGTTGCAGCTTCCAACCACATCTATCAATTCTTCCTGAGATAGAGCAATTGCATAGTAATGACAAAAAATTTATAGTAATGAATAAATCAATACTCAGCTCTGCAGCAGTTTCAGATGTTACTTTTATAGGTCTTCCCATGTCTATTATATATCCCTTAGCTCTGGAGCTGAGAGAGTGCAGTGAATGCCAACAGCTATAGGAGAAAGGGAATAGCTCAGACTCCTGAGAACATGGTGATCCATCACCAACCCCTTTCAGGGAGACCCATTTATATCTCTGAGCCCTAAAACAGAGCAGCTTATAGTGATCAACTACTCAGTAGACATGTGTTTGTTTTAAGAATGGAGCTGTCATTTCATGTTGAGCAAAATAGAAATGCAAAAACAAACAAACAAACAAATAAACAGGCATGGGTAGGATGCGGTAGGAAGGACGTGCTGGTGGAGAGGGAAGACAGAGAGAGCAGTGTTTCCCAGGGCTTTATTCATTCAGCAAATATCAGCACATAGTAGGCTGAGTGTCTACTATGTACCAAGTGTAGTTCTAGGCAGGAGTCAGCAAAGATTTTCTGTAAAGGGCCAAATAGTAAATATTTTAGGTTTTGTGGGCCAAATGATCTCTGCTGCCACAAAGCAACTGTGTCTATGGTGCAAAAAACAGCCATACATGATATGTAAAAGAATGGGTGCGGCTATGTTCCTCCCAAATTAACAAAGCAGGTGAGTGGCTAGATTTGGCCCACGGGGTACAGATCACCAACCCAGCCCACAGAGCCACACTTCCCAAAGGATGGGCTCTGTACCAGTGGGTTATGGAATGATTTGATAGGGACATGGACATGGTATAAATGACTTAGAATCACACAAGGAGATTTAATTCCAAATAAAAATCTCTTACAATCCTCTGGTTATACCCGAAGAGAGAGTCTCTGGCTTCTACTATCTCTCTAATATTTTGCTAATCTCTTTTCCACAAAAAAGGAGCTCCTGAGACTCCCAGTCTTAGCAAGCAGTAGCTTCTAGAGATTCTTCAGTGTTGTTGTTGTTGTTTGTTTGTTTTTTTCCCTGAGTTTCCATTTATGGCAAGCAATACTTGTTTCTGTTTACCATTTATAAAGGCAGAAACAGGGTAGTATAACCTTGGCACTATGGACAGTTGTGCTGGATCATTCTCTGATGGAGATGGGAGCCTGTGCTGTGTACTGTAGGATATTTGGTGGCATGTCTGGTCTCTACCCGCCTCCCTCAGTTGCCAATAGTACAACCATGCCTCAACCACCTACTTCTTTGGTGACATCAAGCAACTATTTAAACTCCCCTACCTTGTGTTTCTCATCTTTCCAGTGGTGATTATGATGACAATAGCTCTAACCTGACTAAATGGCTGTGAGGATTAAATCAATTCTTTCATGCAACGCAACTGGAAGAGAGCTCACCTGGGGAAAGCACTTAGTATTTGTCCTAGTAACAAAATTTTTCTGCTTTAAATATATTTATTTGTCTAGTAACTTATTCAAGTGAGTTAATTTAAAGAAAATATTATTAAATATATAATATTTCAGACAGCATAAAGATATGTCAAATTTATGGAGCTGTTTTATAAGTGCACTGAAGTTCTGAAACTGATGTATTTAAAGAGTGGGGTTTGGGTGTGTTTTAATCTGTGCTCTATTACTCGTTAGATATGTGACTTTGGACGAGCTACTGAGCCTCACTGACTTCCAGTCTTCTCACTGGGAAGAAAATGATGTCTCCTTGGAGAGGTGTTGTAAGGCCAAATCAAGATAATGTTGTCAGGAATTGCTCAACACAATGTAGGTACTCAATAAATGTTACTTCTTTCCCTCCCTGTGCTGGTTGTTAGTAACTCTTACTGGTTGCATCAACCATCTATTGTGTAACAAATAACCCCAAAACTTAGTGGTGTAAAACTAGAGTCACTCATTAGCTCACAATTCCATAGGTTCGTAATTTGGGCTGAGCTCAGCAGGGTGGTTCTTCTGCTGGTCTTAATTAGGGTCATGTATATGGCAGCAGTCAACTAGTGACTTAATAGGGGCTGGATGAACCTAAATGGCCTCATTCACATGTGTGTCTGCAGGGCCTTCTGCTGCTATAGCTCTCATCCTCCAAAAGGCTAGCTGGACCTCTTTATGGAGGCAGCTCTGTTCCAGAAAAGCAAGAGTAGAAGCATAATTCCTCCTGCGCCTTAGACCCAGAATTCACACCAAGTCACTTCTACCACCACATTTCATTAGTCAAAACAAGCCACAAGGTCATCTCAGATCAAAGCATGGGGAAATAAGCTCCACTTCTGGATGAAAGGATGAACAAAGCCACCTTGTAGGGAGTGTGATTTACTGGGGTCATTTCTATAATAATTGCCCTACTTTCTGTCTAGGGCTGCAGTACACATCTTCCTCCCCTACTTTTCCATAAAGACATGTCAGATGCCATTCATGTGACTTACATGAGGGTGTCATGAGACTCGTGGGGGTGTCCAGATGTACACAAAACCTTCCAAATTACATGGAAAGTACAAGATAGCACAAAAATTCATGATCACTGCAACTAATAATGGCACGTTAGTTCAAGGTCACTCACTGCAGTTTACATTACTGCCCAGAGAGGCTGTGGCATCTATAGTATTTCCCACTCTATTCTAAACCTATTTCATCTCTTACATTCAAGAAAAAATGGTCAATGTAACTGTACACTGTGAGATTCCTATAAAGATTAAACTTAAGTCTGTTTTCCTTAAAAAAAAGTCATTTATATCAAATGTTAACACCATAATATTAGGAACAAATTGCATTAGCAGATCTCAAAATGCTTTGGGCAGGATTCATTAGTCCACATAACTTATTAAACTTAGGAATTCACTCCTACCCACTTTTTTCTGTAGCTACAATCTAAAACTAATGTCAACGTTTTCTCGTTACATTTTCTTCTCTCTGGAAAGTGACTTTATGGTGATTTTCCTCCAGTACACATCACCTCTTCTCTTCCAAAGATATACTTTATATCTGTATGTTATTAATAGCTGCACCACTTCCTATATGTAGGTTTTGAACATAAGACTTTCTGGCCACAAACAGATGACTTTTAATCTACACGCTCCAACAAACAGAGCTCACACCCATCAGAGACTCCAGGCCTGATTTCACATGCTGTCCCCATCTTTTTTCACTTTGGGTTCCATAGTCCATCCCTACAACAACCCTGTCACCTCAGTTCCTTCTTTCCCTCCATCACTGCTATAGTAAACCTCATCTCTGCTTAAATTCATCTCTCTTTTTGCTCTGTGCCTGGATCAAAGCAGAATATGGTGAAAGAAAAACTCACAACCATGCTTATTGGCCTCACATTAGAGATCTAGCCACATATCTTAAGTGGGCTTTTGGCACCACGTGAAAAGCCAACCAGAATTCTCCAGTCAAAACCTTCACCCATTTATCCAGTTAACTACTGACAACGTCTCACTCCTCAGCCATCCAACACTCACTGTCAATAGATGACACTGATTTTTATCTTATTGTGAAAATAGAGTCAATCAGAAGAGTGTTTTCTCTTTTCCACCTGTGTCTCTGTTGTTCTCTTTCTTCTCTCCTGTTATGATGACCTTCTCTTCTCTCCTATTATGATGATCAAACATCTCTACTTCTCTCTAAACCCACTGTCCTTCACCCATTTGGGAATTTTCCTTTAAAGTTGCTCCTCCATCCCCTGCATCATCAATCTACTCAGTTATTCCCATCAGCATTTGGACATGGCCAAAGATGGAGCATCTACAGATAAAGACCTCACAACTCTACTGGTAACTTAGAACACTTTCAGAATATGTCAAAGCTTCCTCTGTATGATTCCACTTAGACATCTCTTATTAAATTCCCCAATGGTCTTCATTTCCTACAATCCAGTTCCCATGTCTTAGACTGCACTGTCTTTGAGTTCTCTGGGCAATTGGCTATACTTGGCCCAGGTCATTCCTCTTGAAACCCCCTCTTACCTTAGCTTTCCAGTCACCATACTTCCCTTGTTTTCCTTCCTCATCACTGGCCAACCCAATTCTTTGGTCTTTTCCCAGTCTTCAATATTGGTTTGCCCAAGTATTTTGGCTTTCATCCTCTTCTCTTCCATATCTACAACTCATTCTCAAGGTGACCTCACTTGGACTCTTGGCTTTAAGTACCATGTCTTTGTTGATGACTTCCAAATTTATACCTTGATATATCTAGCTCTGATGTCTCCCTGCAATGCCATTTTTTCCATTCAACCCATCAGCAAGTCCTGTTGGCTCTATCTTTAAGATTTATCAAAATTTGACTCTTCTGACTACCTGGATGGCCATGATGATTTCTAAGTCAGGCTTGTGAAATACTGTACCTGGTTTCCTGCTTCCAGTTTTGCCTTCTCAGTTGATTCTCCCCACAGAGCAACCAGAGTTGGCTTGTTCAAGATACATATAAATAAGATCATCTCACTCCTCTTTTCATAAAACTCCAGTAATTTTATATCACACATTGAATACAATCCAGATTCTGTACTTGGCCTTCATGATTTTACCTCTGTCTACCTCTCTGGGCTTGCCTCCCATACTCTGCCTCACTCACTCAGCTCCAACATGTTGGCCTTAGTGCTTATAGACACACCAGACTTATTCCCACATCAGAACCCTTGCCTGTATCTCTCTCCCCCAAAACCTTTCAATGATTCACTCATTCACTTTGTTCATTTCTTGGCCCAAATATTACCTCTTCAGAAAAGCATCTCTGACTACTTTCCCTCAAGCAAAACTGTCATTCATCATCCGCATTCTTTGCTTTTTCTTTGAAAGAGTCTTATTACCTGAAATTTCATTATACATGTATTTTTTTTCCTCACTCATTGTCTATGTCTCCACTAAAACATAATTTCCAACAATCAAGGACCCTGTCCATCTCATTCACTGTTCAATGCACAGCACATTGTAGATACTAAATAAATATTTGTTAAATAAATGGTTGATAATATTGGCAGAATTAAAAATTGTGAAATGTTCTCAGAATTTTTACTTCCTGCATTCATATTAGACATGATCATTTGGCTTAAACAGGAAAGGAAGCAAGAGAAGACATAAGCTTATCTTGGCATATAGATTTTATTTAAATTCTTTACCCACTGCCTCATCTCCTCCAGATTTAGATGGAGTTTAAGTAAATGGAGGGGTAGAAATATTTAATGTAAAACAAATAACTATTTAAGGTCACAATACACACTAAATCATTAGCTTTGTCTTCTTCTTGTGTCCTGGCATTGCCTATAAACAATACTCCCATCAGACACATCAGAATATGTAAGAACTCATCAACATTATCTATTACATAAAGACATGTAAACTACCTACAAGAAGATTTAATTGATTCAATATGAACACTAAATGTCATCAGTTTATAGTATGCAACTCACCACAGTGACTGACATCTAGCCAAAGCAAGATTTCAAAATGTTTATTTGGCCTTCATAATTTAGAGAGGGATCCTGGAATGGTATTTTGACAAGTTTCCCTACAGAATTACCATTGGCTTTCATACCGAAGGATTATTTGGATGTAATGTCAAGTTACTCTCAATTATTCAAGGAGGACTGCTCTCTAGGCCCAGGCCTACTTGGGGTAGAAGACCAAGGGAAAGATATGATTTAGCAATGTAGAGAGATGCTGGAAAGCAAACTCCCCTTGCCCACTGGAGTCTAGCCTCTTGTCACAATGGCAACACTCAGTAATAGAATTGCACAAGATGTGCCCTTATGATTTCTTTGGTTGTTAGAGTTTGCTTCATTCAGCCTCTTGTCCTATCGAATCAGCCTTCCATGAAGTTATGTGTTTGGGAGAGCCATGTCTAATGGTCTGGGGATAAGCACACATTTCTCTTCAATACCTGGAAAAGCTGTGAATGTCACTGGTGCAATCACCAAACATTTCTTGTGCTGTATCTTCCAGGCTCGTAAGACTGTATTTCCCTACCCTCTTCTAAGGTAGCTAGAGCCATGTGACTTGTTTGGCCAATGAAATATAAGCAAAGGTTTTGTGTGCCACTTCTTGGTGGAAGCTTTAAGAATCTGTGCACAATGTGACATATTTGCTCCCTAGGCTGAGGTGATTGTTGAAGCACAGGTTGAAAGGATGCCCACTTCAGCCAGGGGCCTTGTGTGACTTTGATGAACAGAGCCTTCTGACGACATCTCTTTGCTAGAGATGTAGCTCGAGAGAGACAGACAGAAAGACAGACAGACTCAGAGAGGAACTGATTATGTTAAGCCACTGAGACTTGTGGAGTATATTTTCCTAGCATGACCTTGCCCATCCTGACTTCTATCCCCTTCTGAGGGCTCAGGTTCTGGAGAAAAGCAGGCAGCTCTGAAAGCTTTGACATTAACAATTAAGTCATGGGAGACTTCTTGGGGCGCCTGGGTGACTCAGTGGGTTAAAGCCTCTGCCTTCAGCTCAGGTCATGATCTCAGGGTCCTGGGATCAAGCCCCGCATGGGGCTCCCTACTCAGTGGGGAGCCTGCTTCCTCCTCTCTCTCTGCCTGCCTCTCTGCCTACTTGTGATCTCTCTCTCTCTGTCAAATAAATAAATAAATAAAATCTAAAAAAAAAAAAGTCATGGGAGACTTCTTGACAAAACAGGGTCTGTGGTATGATAGAGTAACAGGTACTGACACAGTCAGTATAAGAAACCCCGGTAGAGACTGAGTCATCTCTAAAACACTTCCAGAATTTTGTCTGGCCTCCTCCTTCATCAGAAGCCAAGTCTTCAGCTGAATGTCTGTGTCTTGTCCTCTAGTTCCTTGCAATTCCAGCCAGGCAGGGGACTGGGATACCCACAATCATGTTGGCTTCAGGGCACAGAACACCCACCTCATTTCACAGAGTAGAAAACACCGACCTCATTTCACAGAGTAGAAAAGGCCCAGCAAGGCTCACCCACGGGGCCTTCAATGGCCCCACGGTCTCCCATATAGAGAGAATAGAACTCCTGCATGTCAATCACAGCCAGCTTTTATTTTATTTTATTTTTAAGATTTTTATTTATTTATTTGGCAGAGAGAGACATAGCAAGAGAGGGAACACAGGCAGGCGGGGTGAGAGAGGGAGAAGCAGGCTTCCCACTGAGCAGGGAGCCCAATGTGAGGCTTAATCCCAGGACCCCGGGATCATAAACTGAGCAGAAGGCAAACGCTTAATGACTGAACCACCCAGGTGACCCTATCACCACCAGATTTTTACAACAACTAGATAAGTCTGCGTCCTGGGTCCTCTAGTTGTGTGGCTTGGGTAATTTATGTCACCTTGCTGAGTCTCCATTTCTTCAGCTATGGAATGAAGAACTTAATAGTATACACCTTAACTAGGAGGGTGATACTTCATGGGATAATAAATATCAAGAGCTCCATACTGTCCCTATAACAGAGTCGAACCATATGAAAACTTCCATTTTAAGAGAGCAAAAATCAACTTTTGGTAGTTTCATATGGTTTGACTTAGAAATGTCAATTAATAGGAACTGGTTTCACTCCTGAAAAAATTCTGATAATTCAGTAAGGGCTATCCATGTCTATCACTTGTTCTCCCTCAGGATTCACAAACCAGGTAATGTTCAGGTGCTTCCCATTCAGCTGGATTTTCCAAATGGACTACATGTACTAGATTACCATTAGGCAAGCGCTGTCACTGAGTCTGTAGACCACCTGTCCACAGGTGGCTGGCCTTGCTCAATGGTCTTCTCTCAAGACCAAATCATCAGTACCTGCCCCTGACTTTGCTTCCCTTACTTCTACCCCATGGCATTAATCATGCCCCCAGACAGACTAAAATATGTTGATTATACAGAACCAAAGATCTGTCTTTGAAAAATTTGCACCAAGAATCCTAAAATTTATTATCTTTCTTGCCTGGGATATAGAAGCAGCACACCGGAGAATCATAAGAGCGAGATTTGAAATTGTCTGTACTGCCCATGGGACAAACCAATGGCAGAGCCCTCTCCATTATTATTTCTCCCCACTTCCAGATTCAGGTGACTGTGAGGTAATAATGAACTCAGTGTAGCTGCAGAAAGCAGCAGGCTCTTTCCTGTTTCTATGTATTTGCTCTTGCTGTTCCCCCTACCTGGAATGCCTTTCTTCTCCTCTGTTCTCCTCTTTTCCACATCTCAAGGCACCCTTTATGATACACTAAGACTATATGCTTCATGAGAGAAGGGACCTTGTCTGTGTCATCCATGGTTCATACTCTTAAAAAGGTACTTGCCTTCAATAGACTCTGGTTGAATCAATGATTAAATAAACGAATGAGTGAAAAGGCCTACCCAAGCATCAAGTGCTTCAGAAAGGTTGGCCTGGACACACGTCTTGCTGGTGAGGATCCCCTCCTATGTTCTCCTGAGGCACATCTGGACATGGCTTAATCTTTACCTTCACAGTGATAAACCTGTAGCATTACTCTATTGCCCAAAGCTAGAGACTGCTTTTTTTCACGTTAGAGATTCCCTGAGTGAGGTCTTGGGATCTGGCCTAGAAGGTGCTCTGTAAATGTATCTCTGACTCTTTTCCTTTCCTCTCTCTTCCCTGGCTCTTTGTGAAGAGCCTCGGTACATCCACCCCTAGGCTGGGAGAGTATGATGGGAAGGTAAGTTCAGTTCAGGGAACTACCTAGTGGGGAGGGGCGGTGGCCTGGGAAAGGGGAGAGGAGGGACTTGTACTTTCCACAGTCTCTGCAGAGGACTGTGAATTCTCCACTTCTAAGCAAAATGGCAAAGGGAAATGTAGGTCTTCAAACAAGTGATTTATTCTGTATCAGAAACGCATTTACCTGGCCTATTTTGTTGAACAGAAAAACCTCAGGTTCACTTAGTAAAACTCAATCTGAATATTTCTATCCTTTATTTCCATACAGATTAGCTTCATATGGCCTCAAGTATAAACACCACAGATTGGCGTGCGGGTTCTATGGGGGGAAAGAGGCAGTATGCAAGAGAGATCATCGCTATTTTAAGGTTCTTCATGGTTCAGCAGGCGGCTGCTAAGAGTTCTAAAGGAGCAAACAAAATAAGAAAAGTTTATTGATTAGTTTACAAATAACTGTTGTATAAGAAAAGGTACTGAATGGCAGGCTGGCTTACTGATGGTTTACTTCTTGTGGCCCTTTTCATTCTGTGGCCTTGGGAGCAGCCTCGAGGGGGAAATAAAAGAAGCAAAGCAAATGTGTTGTCTGGATAAATAAGAGTTTGCACCGGGTTTAAAAAATAAATAAACAGGACCCTTTATTTGTTGCTGATTTGGAAGGAGACCAATGTATGCCTACTCTTCTTTATCTCTTCATGAAAAAAATCTTTTAAAATGTCTTTTTCCTCCTCTGACCAACACAATAAAGCTTGAGATGCTGGACTCCAGGGCACAGGTGGACAAGCTTTGATATGGTCTCCTCCAGTCACCAGCCTGTCACTGAGCGATTTTAGAAAAAAAGGCAAAAGCATCAAATCCATGCTTGTTCCTGGGCTTACAACTGAGAGATACTGATCTGGAGAGAGAAGTCATTTCAGCAGTGGGGAGGTGGGGGGTTGTGGCCCTGGAAAAAAGAACAGGAACACCACCAGGATTTCAACCTGTTCTACCCTGCTTCATCTTTGGGAGACCTTGGCAAGGTGTTGGCTAGTGGGGAGGATTAACTGAAATCAGGCGCTTGAAAGCCTTGGGCCAGGCAAGCTCTTGGGCAATGCTACAGTCAGTGCTATGATGAGATTCCATCCGGGTGGAACTTCTAGTGAGATCTGGGAGTAGCTCGCAAGATAGGTGGCTACCATGTAAGCCAGGTAGAGAGGCAGGGATCTTCTAGGCCCCACCAAGGAGTTTGGCCCAGGTTCAAAGACTGCTATATGCCAAATGTAGAGGGGGTACAATGTGTCCAGAGTCTACACAGAACACTGACCCAGCACTAAGGAACCCTGGGTCACAGAGACAGTGTTCTTGCCATTTCAACCCCCCTTCAAACCTCTGTTTATGCTACAAAATAAGTCCCCACGACATTGGTTGATCGTCAACACTTACTGAGCATTTGTTAATGTCTCTTTTTTACAGAGTCCCAGGACCCAAGGTATAGCACCTACACAGCCAGTTGTCACTGGCTATAATATAACTTTACCTTTAGTTGACATTTATTTTCCAGATCACCTTTTTTTCTGGACAGTGATTGTTTTCAATCATGTTAGTGATAAATGTGTTTATTTTAAAAGAAGTCTTTGTAAATTTTTAAAAACTGAACTGCTTTAGGCACTGTCATACATTGCTGGTGGAAATGTGAATGGGTACAAGTCTTGCAGAGAGCAATTTGGTAATATTTAACAAAATAACTTTTGCAGTTAGCTTTTGACCCAAGAATTTCACTTCTAGGAATTTACCCTAAAGATATAGCTCCAACAATAAGAAAATACATGTGCAAAACTTTATTCATTGTAGCATTGTTTGCAACTGCAAACATTGGAAATAACTTAAATGTTCACACAAAGGAGATGGTTGAACTAAGTCCGGTACATCCATATAGAGTTGAGAAAGATGTTGCAGTAAAAAATACTAAGGATGAGCTTTATTAATTGATAGGTAGTGATTTCCAGGAATTATTTTTAAGTGAAAAAACTCAAGGATATAGAGATATATAAAAACTCAAAGAATATCTCTAATACGTTATCTTTTGTGTAAGAAGGAAAAGGAAATGAGAAAATATACACATATCCTCTTAAATACAGGAAAGATAAATCATAACCCAATGACCTTGGCTATGTGCAGGGGTAGGTAGAAAAGGATCTGGAAGGGTAGAAAGGTTGGAGGTGTGGGATCAGGAATGAGGAGGGGTATTTCTCTGAGGGCATCTTTCTGTAGAGCAGGAACACTTGTAAGCATGTTAACGTTTCAAATAAAAAAATCAATAGGGATAATGGAAAAACACTAAAATGGAATACAAATAATAACAGGTGAACTAACTCTATATTGAGTGAATAACATGACAATACAGAAAGGAAAATAAAGAATGAATCCAAATAACTTAAATACAGTGTCCGGATAATATCCCATAGACTAAAGACAAAAATAGCTGTATGCAAATATTGACATCTAGTTAGTAAGTTTGTTCTTCACAGTAATATGGATTAGCAATTCTGAAACCACTCTTTGTGTATTCTAAGGTTGATGAAATAAGTAAATATATTGTGGATAATGGGACTGCAGTCTCTCTTGGTCAAAAAAGAGAGAAAGAAAGGTGGAAAGGGGCCAGATCAGCATGAACCCTGGGTGTTAGATTGGAATTCAAGGTATTACTGTGAACTCATGATCTATAATATAGATGGATAGATAGACATAAATATATGTAGATAATGAGATAAAGATGTGTAGGTTTATGGATCTGTTTCTGTGGGCATACTTATATATACCTATCATACTGCTGTTTTGAAGTTCTGTTCAGAGAGGGCCCAGAAGAAATGACATCCCCATACCAATGGGCTACTTGTTATCCAGATTTTAGTTTCCAAAGTTATCTTCCAAAAGAATCCAGGTCTTCGTGGAAAAAGGGCTGATTTCAGAGCTAGACTTGGAAAAGTCTAATAATTTGAGCTCATCAAGTTAGAAAGTAAGGATGTGCTAGAAGAAGTATGGATACATATCAAAAGGACACGGGAGCCAGCCTGAAGGGGCTCTCCCTAGCCAAATCTGGGACAACTTCAGTAGTGGAATAAATAGGGTTAGCAACAGATTATAACACAGTGAATGATATAGGAACACGTGAACCCATACCGATACAAGTAAATACATAAATATATAAATAATATTTCAGAACGGATAATATTGTGGCTATAAAGGGAGAACTCACAATTCCTTCGAACAAAATGTCAGCTAACAAACAGAGAAAAAAAATAAAGGAATTAGAAATTCACCATTTGTCAATCCTTACAGTAAAAATTGAATCAGACAAGATTCATCAATCAGGCTTAAACTAGTAGATCAAGTTTTGATAAGATGATACTTAACAAGTCACAAAATACCTCCCACAGGATATATATTAATGAAAGAGAACAAGGATAATTTTACAGTGGGGAAACCCAGTAAACCCCACCTTAAATGGTGGTGGTGAATTTTGCACCACCAGTAATGGGACCAATTGGCATTGTGTGCCTCTTGATATTATGTTCTGCCCAAAATGCATCGACTGAATCAACCCAAACTGAGGGACATTCCACAAAATAACTGGCCCAGACTCTTAACTACTTCAAGGTCAAGAGTGACAAAGACCAAGGAATTGTTACAGATTGAAAATTAAAGAGACATGACAAGTAAATGACATGACAAGTAAATATTGTATCCTGGGCTGATCCTAAAGCAGAAAATATGCATGTACAGACACACAGACACATCACATCAGTGATACTAAATTCTTAATTTTGACACTTGCTGTGTGGTTATGTGAGAATGCCCTTAACTTTAAGAAACACAAACCCATGTCTACAATGTATTCTCAACAGCTCAGAGAAGTATGCCTATACATATATACACATGCATGCCTACATGTATATATATAAATAGATCAGAAAAGAAATTTTATATAAGACAAAAATAAAGCAAATGCAGTAAAATGCTAATATTCAGAGAATCTATATGAAGTGTATATGAGAATTTCTGTAAACTTTTTGAACTATTTCAAAATAACAAGTTAAAAAAAGTAAGCCTATTAAGTAAATAAAGCAAAACTCATGAAGAGAGTAGTGAGAGACATGGCCAAATTTTGGGAAAGACTATGGCTGATGATGGGGACCCACAAAGGGCCCATGATCTACATGGGCAACGGCCACAATGATGTATGAAATCCCCACCCCTATCCCTGTGCCAAACATAATCCAAGAACCCAGTGCAGCTTGAGCAGTCGTCTGAATATGGGGAAAAAAGCAGGAGGAGCCCAGACTTCTTTTCTGAAGGGGTGGCCTCATGCCTCCCAGTTGCGAGGATAGAGGATGGATAGGTGTGTTTTGAGGCCTTCCCTAGGCAGTAGTTACATAGGAATGTTCCCGCAAGAAAACAAGGCTCTTTCAGCACAAAGTCAGACACTGGCTTTAGGAGATTACAGGTAAACTTTAATTTGAGTTGTTCAGTAACAGAAAGCAGCCAGGATCGGGGCACTCTGAGCTGAGCAGAACAGAGGACTCTCACACAGGGAGAAAGATATTTCTGTTAGGAGAAGGTCATATGTTCACATGTGCAAATGATTCATCCTATATAGTTTAGCAGAAGAAAGCCATAAGGTTTAAGTGAAGGGAACATAATGTAGTGGGGTGTCAGAAAGTCCTGAATTCTAAACTCACTTTACTACTTAGCTGATTTTCCCTTCTTCCTGAACTTTTTATTCATTTGTAAAATGGTGATTAAAAAAAAATCCTGCTTCACAGGGTTGCATGGATGACTCAAGGTCATTTATGAAATATATATTTATTGAGTGCTTATTATGTGCCAGACATCATTCCAGGGGATATGATGTCACCAAGACCAGGTCCATGCCTCTGTGAAGCTTACATACTAGGGCCATGTTGGAGCTCAATGTGACAAAGACCAGAAAGCCTGGGTGGCTGCACCCAAGTGAGTATGTGGGGGAGTCAGAGAGTACAGGCCAGGTTGGCAGGGACTCCAGGCTTCAGGAGCAAGGTAGGGAGTGTGGGTATTAGCTAAGAGCCATGACAAGCTGTTGGAAGGTGCTAATTGAGGGGAAATCACACTCTGAGTGGCACTTTGGCTGCTGTGAGCAGAAACAAATGTGGGGAGAGGTCAGAGTGAAACAGGGGTACCCGTAAGAAGCACAGTAGTTCTTCCAAAAGGAAATAACAGCTGTGGTGACGGGGACACAAACAGTCAGAAAATTCTTCCTTAAAGACCCAGAGAGTAAATATTTTAGGCAAAATCAAGGCCAAAAGGCAGACTTGAGAATAACAGGTACGTATTTATAGAAGCATTTAAATCCATTGTGTTAAAATAAATAAGTAAAAGTCACTCCTAGCTCATAAAACAAAACAAAGCAAAAACCAGGTAACTGGCTGGACCTTCCCGGCTGTGGTCTGTAAAGCCCCGGGTAGGGGACAATAGCGGAAAGTATGGGCTTTAAGAGACCGTGATGAGACATGTGTTCGCGTGCTGGGTCAGAGCTTGGGAAGAACTTCACGCCTCTCCAGTAGCACTGGGTGTGTTTCCAAGTCCCTGCTACCTAGGCCCGATCAGAGGAGGTCCTAGAGCGATGTACCAGGATACACGTATCTGGTTCAGCTCATTTTCTTTTCATAAAATGGATTTCTGGAGATTGCATGGGAGGTGAGAGGCTCTCTCTGTATTTTGGGACTTAGAACCACAGCCCTATTGACATTCAGGTAGATTTGGAGTTCCACTACTGTATTTACATTGGGGATGCCTGTGAACTTGCCCTCTGCCCCGACATAGATATTCTATGGCCCAGAAAAGCCCAATTTATTGATAATTATTAAAAGGGTGAGGGAAGGATACGTGGGACCAATCCAGTTGCCTCCTGATTTATGTACTGTGAAGCTGAAAGACCTGTAATTACAACTAAAAGGTGGTCCCTGGCTCAGCCAGCAGTGAGAAGTCACCGGAGTTTTCCATACAGAAATATCTAATCCACAGTGATTAATATAGCACATATTCCAAACCCCTATAGCTTTCTTCTAAAGTCCACTGGACTAATGTTGAAAATTGGCTACTTTTTTTCTGTTGGGCACCACTTGCCCATAAATATAAAGGAGAATATGATAAAAAACAAGACTTGAATACCTATAATGTACCAGATAAAAAGACTTCTTTCAAGTTAAATCTTAGTTACTGTATATCATATATATTTGTCATATATACTATATACTGCTTTTATACTATATATATATTCTATGCAAACATATATTAATTTGTATATAAACACACATTTGGATTATAAAAACAATGTCAATTACACAAAGTTTTGAAAATTTATGTTAAGAGGGATAAATGTTCACTGATTCTGATAATTACTAATAACTTTTCTGTGTTTCATTTGAGTCTTTCAAATTTCGATTTTTTTTTTAAAGTTTCAGAGTGGGACAAGCTTCTGTTGTTATTAATGTACCTTCGACCCACAGGTTTAAAAAAGAAATCTTGTTTTCTACTTTATTTCTTTACCTAATATTTTATCAGTAGCATTTTCCATGGTGTTGAGGACTTTGCAAAAGCCTTTCTGATACTTGCAATGACCAGTAGGTTTAATATTTATCAACAACACCAAACGGCAAAGTTAGATTGAAAAGGTGCTTTCAGCCTTCCCTGATTATATGTAATAATTTTTCTCCTTATAAATATCATTGTGGCTTCCTACCATGTCTTTAGCATAAACCTAGAGAGTCAAATATCCCAAGTTTTCCAAAACCAGCCTGCCATCAGAAATCTCTGATTTTGACGAAGTCCCAAAATTTCATTTTCGCTTTTGTTTCCTTTGTCTTTGGAGACGTGTCTTGAAAGAAGTTGCTGTGGCCGATGTTGAAGAGGTTACTGCCTATGTTCTCCTCTAGAATTCTGATAGATTCCTGCCTCACATTGAGGCTTTTCATCCATTTCAAGTGGAAAGAGCCAAGATGCCCTTCAACAGATGAATGGATAAAGATGTGGTCCATATATACAATGGAATATTACTCAGCCATCAGAAAGGATGAATACCCAACTTTTGTATCAACATGGACGGGACTGGAGGAGAGTATGCTGAGTGAAATAAGTCAAGCAGAGAAAGTCAATTATCATATGGTTTCACTTACTTGTTGAGCATAAGGAATAACATGGAGAACATTAGGAGAAGGAAATAAAAAGTGAATTGGGGTAAATCGGATGGGGAGATGAAACATGAGAGACCGTGGACTCTGAGAAACAAACTGAGGGTTTAGGAGGGGAGTGGGGTGGGAGGGATGGGTGATCCTGGTGGTGGGTATTAAGGAGGGCATGTATTGCATGGAGCACTGGGTGTGGTGCATAAACAATGAATCTTAGATCACTGAAAAAATTAAATTAAATAAATAAAAAAAAAGAAATCTCTGATTTTCGGCCTCGAGGTGAGATCATGGGTATTAGCTCTTCTCTACCTTCCTGGTTCCTGAATATTCACATTTTGGGGGAAGAGCTTTGTTAAATTAATTGGTGTAAAAGCTTTATTCCTTTGCTAGATAAATGTATTCCCTTTATTGAGTTGCCTTTTAACTTAACTCTGCATTTTTTTTACAGAGCTCTTCAGGAGTTACTGCTTTTTCATATCCCCTGTCTTTGGGTGCTAATTAATCTATCCCTTTAAGTTATCTACAGCTCTGCTCTTGTTCTGAAAAGTAACTTAGCTGTCTGGTTCAAGTTATAACCACATCAGTGATGATGGTGACAGTGATGATGACATAGTCCTTGGGGGATATATGAAAGAAGGAACCTCTGAGGAGTGGGGCCAAATTGTTCAGGAGATTCCAGGACATGTCTCGACGCAAGTCTCCCACTGACACCCCCGTCCCCAGTCTGTGGGGACGGATTTGGACTTGTGTGGCATTTGAATGCTCTTGATCTGCCCTTATGTAATAAGTATGACTCATGGTGCAGTATGAGTCACCCAAACCCGCACCTGGGGCACCTCCTCCAGGCCTGTGGAGCTTCCCACCTGCCTTGATCCCTGTCTGAATAGAGATAGCATGACTCAGTGCCAGGGAAGGGTGGTTCTCCACAACTGGCTGGTGTCCTCAGGTCCAGGAAGCTTTGGCCTGGTGACGTGGCAGCTGAGAGGAAGACTGTGGGGAGGAAGACTCCCCACATCAGCAGCGCCCCTCCAAGGGAGCCCCACACAGGAAGGGACAGCTCTGGCAAGCTGGCCTCCACCAGGCCGGTACTGGTGTGGAGAGGAAACACAAGGGTACAATGTCTGTTTAGACCTTCAGTGAGCTCTGCTTTTCCTCCTGGCCTCTGTGTGGTCAAGGGGGCATGGGTAATAATAAGATGCTAATTCTTTTTGACCTCTTACTGTTTGCCAGGCCAATATCACACAAGGCACCTCAGTTCTGTTAACACATTGAATCCTCACACTACTGATGTGGGAAGCAAAGGCAGAAGGAAATGTAGATAAAACTACTACATGTCTTTATAACCAGCATATATTGACAAATACTTGAGATAGGCAGATTATAACATTCCTCCAAAATTCTGAGTCATCTTTAGCACATGAAAGTCCTTTTAGGACTTCCCTTATCTTTACCTCCTCCCACCCCAAGGTATATATAATCAGTTGTCCCTCACAATCCTGGGGCAGCAGGGAGCAGAGGGCAGCAGCAGCAGTTTCTGCCCATGGGGTCCTGTCTCCCTGCTTTAATAAAACCACTTTTTTGCACCGAAGGTGTCTCAAGAATTCTTTCTTGGGGTTCCGGATGGCTCCAGGCACCACCAACACACCAACACTACTCCAAACAACTTCATCACTACCAATGTGCCCATTTGACAAATGTGGGAACTTCCCACCCAGCAGGAAAAGGTGATTTGCTCAAGTTCACACAGCTGGATAAGAGGCCAACCTAGAATCTGAATCCTGTCTCCAGAGCTTTCTCTCTTAACTACTAGACTGGTCTTCTTAACCTGTAAAGTGTGCATGAATCACCCAGGGATCTTGTTAAAATGAAAGTTTTCATTCAGCAGGTTTGGGGTGGGGCCTGAGACTCAGCATTTCTAACATGCTTGCAGGTGAGAGAGATGTTGCTGGTAGCTGGACCATATGTTGAGTAACAGGGCTCTATATTATAATGTCTTCATTATGCCATGGCCAACTCTCGGTTGGAAAATATTTTCTGCCCTCTTCCCTTCATTTGTTTATGGATACATTGTGCATCCATACAACCAGGAAACATCCACTGAATCCTCCCAATGAGTCTGTCACAGAGAATATGAAGATGGACATATCTCCATGGCCAACATAGAGAAAATCAGTTCAACAGAGACAACCCCCCCCCACTACCACACACAATTATAATAGAATATAAGGTCTAAAACAGAAGGATGATGTTCTGTAGCACTGTACACAAAAGGAGGGCTAACTCTAACAGTGAGTCAGGGAAAGCACCCCAAAACATGGCATGAGGAAATCCAAGTAAGACGAGCCAGGTGTGATGTCTTCATGGGCTGGAGAGGACCAGGATTTGGAGCAAGGTACACCACTGTCTGTACTTCCGGCCCATCACAAGTGGTAGGTAGAAAGGGAGAAGAGACCCAAAGAATAGGCAACAAACAGATCTTCTCTTTGCCAGAGACCCATCCCTGTACCCCTTGGCTGTTTTTGTGCCTTCGTTGATCCCATCCTTTCCACTGAGACTCTTCTCATGCAAACAACTCATCTCAATCAGTGGTCAAGTCAAGTTCCCTCCAAATGTCACACTTCCATTCTTTCCCCAGTGCTCATGACCTTTGGGTAAATAAGAAGGAACTCTTCCTCATCATAGCTCACTTAGCTCTTATTTTGTGCCAGACTACTTGGTAAGAATTTTGTGTGACATATATCGTTTAATATTCAAAACAACTCTGAAATACACAACAGTTATTTTATTTTGTAAATGAGGGAACTGAGGCAGTGAGTAGTTAAGTTCTACGAGACCATCCAGCTGCAAAGCACAATAGCTGTATTAGAAAGCAGGCAGTTTCTTACCTGCTAGGCAGCAGGGCCCCATAGCGGCTAAACCTGTCTATCACCATTATACTCATTCACTCTCTTGACTGTAAGACAGCTTTGCAGAATGCAAGCATTCCCCTAACTAAGTTGTAAGAGCCTTGCAGAAAATGCCCTGGGAAGAAAGAACAGATTTGTGTAACAGGAGCTTCGGCGGGGGTGGGGGGATAAGAGTGGAAAAGTAGGCTGGAGTGACAGGTGGGGCCAGGAGAGGAGCACAGATTCACAAGTTTCCTGTGACTGCACTTGACACCTCTCCAGGAAAGGGCCTAATGGGCCCAACACTGTGGCCTTGAGAGGTGGTAGAGAATTTATCATCAAAATGGCTCTGACTTGCTGCAAGTGGAAGCTGCCCACCTGTGGCAAAACAACAGGTAAGACCCTGAATGCATTCAAGGCCCAGGAGGCAGGTCCAGTCTCCTGGCCATGGAAGTTACCAGAGAAGAGCCACTCCACTAGTAAAAGAAATCAAAGCCATGGGTCATTTTTTTCTACAGTCTACATAACAGGGTCTCCCCAACACCTAAAAGGAACCACCAAGATTAGCTTGCATATCTGAGGGGAACAAATCATATTACTGCTTCCCTAAAATAATGCACTCTAGTGCACCATTTCTGCAAGTGTGATCCCTAAACATGCAACATTAGCATCACCTGGGAATTTATTAAAATGCAATTCTTGGGTCCTGCTCCAGATCTTCTGAGTCAGACACTTGAGGGGTAAGGCTCAGCAATGTGTTTTAACAAGCCCTCCAGATGATAATGATAGTCTCAAGTTTGAGAAGCATTGTTTCCTTAATTAGGTAGGGGGTCATGGTGTCAGCCATCTGAGTTTGCCACTTAGTAGCTGTTACCTTGCTTCTTGCTACTTAGACTTTCTGAACCTTAGTTTCTACACCTGTACAAAAGAATAACACATAATAATAATCTCAGAGTTCTTGGGCAGTGACTGCAGTAACCCAGGTAAAGCACCTAGCACGATGCTTTGCATATGGCAGGCAGTGAATATTAGTGGTGATTTTAACTTAATGGCAGTGGTTTTATAACATGGTGGAGGGCTTTTGGGGGGATGCTTATTTGTACCTTTATGTAATTTGGCAGTTTAGAAATCTTCTCAGGGGTCTCTGCTGTACATCCAATAGCTTGTAAATTCTCCTTCAAACTCTTTTGAAAATAACTATCTTAGGGGTGCCTGGGTGGCTCAGTCAGTTAAGTATCTGATTTTGGCTCAGGTCATGACCTCAGGGTCCTGGGATTGGGCCCCAAGTCTGGCTCCATGCTAAGTGGGAATTCTACTTCTTCTCCCTCTCCCTCTGCCCATCCCCTACTCATGCTCTCACTCTCTCTTTTTCAAATAAATAAATAAAATATTTTTTAAAAATCACTATCTTGTAATAGTGAAGATAATTTTTTAAATTATTTTTTAAATAATATTAGACAATAAATGTCAGAGGCAAATACAACAGCATTTTTAAGGAACTATAACATGGCATGACGGGGAGTGCAAAGGGTAGATGGGCCTTTGTACAACAGCTTAGAAATTCTGATTTTTATTCTGTAGGGGGTGCACATAGCTTTTTTCATGGTTGTAACTCTTTGTACATGCCTATTTTTTTTCATTATGGAACTATCCAAACACTCTGACACAGACACAGCATACCCATAACTCAGCTTTAACAAATATCAACATATGGCAAATCTCCTCTTCCCACTGGAACTCCTTGCTGGATTATTTTAAAGCAAATTTTAGGGACTTGTCATTTTTTTCCCAGTTTTACTGAAAAATTGTGACATACATTCCTGTTATAAGTTTAAGGCACACAGCATGATGTTCAATTTATACATGTTGTGCAATGATTATCACGATCAGCACCTTTTCACATAGATACAATAACAAAAAGAAGGAAAGAAAAGGGAACATGAGTTTCCTTGTGAGGCAGAGGCATTCATCACTTCATCTCTAAATATTTCAGGGTGAATCTTTAGTAAATAAGGACTATATATTTTAAAACAGTACTACATACTATTACTTCAGACTTTCAGGGTAACGCTGATACTCTGGTCTAAAGCTTGAGGATCTTTTTGGAAAACAGGCTTGAGGTGGAGAGACTGATAAGTAGGACACAATAAGGACCTGAGGATGAGTCTCCTCAGAATCAGAAGTAAAAGAAGGTTCCCTAAACACTCTTTGTGGTGAAGGGATCACTCATTTTACCTGGTGAGTCCTCTCACGTTTACAGTACACAGTCCAAAGTAGCCCTGGGGAGGCTCTGCTTGCATTGAGAGCAGACTAACCTGTAGTAAACACACCTCTCCCCAAGAATGACTAGAAAACCTGAATACCTTTAAAGAGCTATCAAGGCAGTCAAAACAACTGGGGCCAGATTCTAAGAAGCAAAGGTGCTAAACAGTTTTTGACAGTCTTATGGAGTGAGGGAGAGAGAAAGTGAAGATTAGGCTTCTCAGGTAGCCAGCACTTGAGGGGCCAAAATCTTACAAAGAGAAGCAGAGAGAAAAAGCCTATAGGTCTGAGCTATGACTCCCCAGGAGGCATTCACCAATTCTTAAACTAGAAAGGCCAAGAACTAGCATGCAGTCAGCTGAAGATACAGAGCTTTCTGGTATTTTGTGGTCCTGGGGAGATGAAATTTGGAGTTCAGTTTCCAACAAAGAGGCTGAGCAGAGGTAACTCACCACCAGTTCTGTCAGGACTCTGAGGGAACTACACACTCTATGTAACACAAAGAGCACAGACTAGATCTTTCCCAGGCTGAATCCCAAGTTTGGAACAACTCAGTCCTACTCTAACTACCTACCAGAAGCTGAAGGCTCATCTAGACTTTCTATAATTTTTCATGTACAATGTCTGTGTCTAATGCTCAATAAAAAATTATCAGCATGGTAGAGGAGCAAGATGGTGGAGGAGTAGGAAACCGAAATATCATCAGGTTCCAGGAGTTCAGCCAGATAGTTATCAAACCATTCTGAACACCTACAAACTCAACAAGAGATAGAAGAGAAGAAGAACAGAAATTCTAGCAACAGAAAACGGACCAATTTCTGGAAGGTGGCATGTGTGGAGAAGTGAATCTGAAGTGACGGGAAGATAGACCACGGGGTGGGGGTGGGGGGACCTGGCTCCCAGCAAGTGAGAGAGCAGCAGTGCACAAAATCAGAACTTTTAGAAGTCTGCTCCACTGAGGGACATCGCTCCAGAGGCTGAGCCGGGGGTGGAGTCCTTGCGGGGACAGTGTGGTCTCAGGACCTAGGGGGTCACAGAAAGACCAGGGGTATCTGAGAGCAGCAGAGCTCCCAGGTATTGGAGTGGGGAAGCCAGCAGCAGAGATGGAGCCAAGGAGGGGGCTCTCAGCTTGGGCTTACCTTAAACCATGATCCAAGGCACAGTCAGGCCGCTGCTCTTCGAGCAGGGACTCCCACAAGTGGCAGATCTGGGGATCCAGGCAGATCCTTTCTCCACTGGCAGGAGTGGCACGGGAATGCGCTGCAGGATTCTACTGGGTTTGGAGACTCCAAACAGGCCGAGCGTCAGAGATAGAAACGCTCAATCACGGGCTGGGTGAGTTCGGAGTAAAGCCAGAGACCAGGGAGACAGGAGGGATTGACTGCTTTTCTCTGAGGGTGCACTGAGAAGTGGGGCCCTGAGCTCTTGGATCCTACGGGGCTGGAGACTGGGAGGCCGCCATCTTCATTCACGTCCTCCAAAGTGCTACAGAAAGCATTCAGGGAACAAAAGCTCCAGAGAGCGAACACGAGCAGATTACTTAGCCTGGCCCTTGGCTAGGGCAGTGCAATTCCGCCTCAGGCAAACACATTTGAGAATCAGCAACAGGCCCCTCCCCCAGAAGATCAGCAAGAACATTCAGCCAAGACCAAATTCACCAATAAGTGAGAACTGCGGAACTCCAGAGCTAGAGGAAAGCAACACATAGAATTCATGGCTTTTTCCCCATTATCCTTTAGTCTTTCGAAGTTAAATTTTTTTAATTGCATATTTTTCTTATTATTTTTTTAGTTTTTTTGTTTCCTGTTTTAACATTCTTTAACTATTTTATCTCATCAATACTTTTTTAAAAATATTTTTTAAATTTTCATTGTTATACTCATATTTTCTCTCTCCATTGTATTTAACCTTACTTTTTGTACACATATAGCTTTTTTTTTCCTTTAAAATTTTGGGATAAAGTTTCTTCTAATAGATAAAAATATACCCTAAATCTAGTGCATGGCTTTCTTCTAGTCTCTAGCCTGATCACATTCTTTCCTTTTTTTTCCCTTTCTTTTTTCAACCAACTTCTTATATTATTCTTATTCCTTTTTTAGAATCTTTTTAAATTTTCATCTTTTCAGTCATATTACATCCCTTTATCGTGTTTACTCTTATTTGTGTGTGTATGTATGTATACATATATGTCTATATATATATCCATATATGTATCAATATCTATATCTATCTATCTATCTATTTATCTATATATATATGTATAAATTTTTCTTTCTTTAAAATTTTGGGAGGTTGTTTCTTGTAACACACCAAAATACATCCAAAATCAAATGTGTGGCTTTGTTCTATTCACCAGTCTAATATATATATTTTTTTTTCTTCTTTTTTCTCCCTTTTTTCTCCCCCCAGTTTCAGGTCTCTTCTGATTTGGTTAGTGTATATTTTTCTGGGTTTTTTTCCAACCTCTTAGTATTTTGTTCTTTCATTCATCTATTCTTACTTAGATAGAAAGACAAGATGGAAAAACTCAACACACACACACTCACACACACACACACACACACACACAAAGAAAGAAAAGAAAGAAAGAAAAAGAGGCAGAACCAACAGCTAGAGACTTAATCAATGCAGACATTAGTAATATGTCAAAACTAGAGTTCAGAATGACGATTATCAAGGTGCTAGTTGGGTTCGAAAAAAGCATGGAAGATATTAGAGAATCCCTTTCTGGAGAAATAAAATCCTTTTCTGGAGAAATAAAAGAACTAAAATCTAATCAAGTTGAACTCAAAAAAGCTATTAATGAGGTGCAATAAAAAAAGGGACGCTCTTACTGCTAGGATAAATGAGGCAGAAGAGAGAATTAGTGATATAGAAGACCAAATGATGTAGAATAAAGAAGCTATGCAAAAGAGAGACACACAACTACTGGACTACAAGGGGAGAATTTGAGAGACAAGTGATACCATAGGATGAAACAATATTAGAATAATTGGAATCCTGGAAGAAGAGGAAGAAGGAGAGAGAGGGGCAGAAGGTATATTAGAGCAAATTATAGTGGAGAATTTCCCTAATTTGGCAAAGGGAGCAAGCATCAAAATCCAAGAGGCACGGAAAACCCAACCCCCTTCAAAATCAATAAAAATAGGTCCACACCCTGTCATCTAATAGTAAAACTTACAAGTCTTAGTGACAAAGAGAAAATCCTAAAAGCAGCTTGGAACAATAGGTCTGTAACATACAACAGTAGAAATATTATATTTTTTAAGAGATTTTTTATTATTTATTTATTTATTTGGCAGAGAGAGAGATTACAAGTAGGCAGAGAGGCAGGCAGAGAGGAGAAGCAGGCTCCCTGCTGAGCAGGGAGTCCAATGCAGGGCTCAATCCCAGGACCCTGAGATCATGACCCAAGCTGAAGGCAGAGGCTTTAACCCACTGAGCCAACAAGGCTCCCCTAGAAATATTATATTGGCAGTGCACCTATCCACAGAGATCTGGCAGGCCAGAAAGAACTGGAATGATATATTCAGAACACTAAATGAGAAAAATATGCAGCCAAGAATACTATATCCAGCTAGGCTGTCATTGAAAATAGAAGGAGAGATGAAAAGCTTCCAGGACAAACAAAAATTAAAAGAATTTGCAAACACCAAGCCAGCCCTACAGAAAATATTGAAAGGGGTACTCTAAGCAAAGAGAGAGCCTAAAAGTAATAGACCAGAAAGGAAAAGAAACAATATACAGTAACAGTCAGCTTACAGGCAATACAATGGCACTAAATGCATATCTTTCAAGAGTTACCCTGAATGTAAATGTGCTAAATGCCCCAATCAAAAGACACAGGGTATCAAAATGGATTAAAAAAAAACACAAGACCTATGAATATGCTGTTTACAAGAAAATCATTTTAGACCCAAAGACACCTCCAGATTTAAAGTAAGGGGTGGAAAACAATTTACCATGCTAATGGACATCAAAAAAAAGCTGGGGTGGCAATCCTTATATCAGATAAATTAGATGTTAAGCCAAAGACTATAATAAGAGATGAGATAGGACACTATATGATACTTAAAGGGTCTGTCCAACAAGAAGGTCTAGCAATTTTAAATATCTATACCCCTAACATGGGAGCAGCCAATTATATAAACCAATTAATAATAAAATCAAAGAAACACATTGACAATAATACAATAATACAATAATAGTGGGGACCTAACACCCCCCCTTACTGAAATGGACAGATCATGTAAGCAAAAGATCAATAAGGAAATAAAGGCTTTAAATTATACGCTTGACCAGATGGACATCACAGATATATTTAGAACATTCCAAAACAACAGAATACACATTCTTCTCTAGTGCACATAGAACATTCTCCAGAATAGATCACATCCTGGGTCACAAATCAGGTCTCAACTGGTACCAAAAGATTGGGATCATTCCCTGAATATTTTCAGACCACAATGCTCTGAAACTAGAACTCAATCACAAGAGGAAAGTTGGAAAGAACTCAAATACAAGGAGGCTAAAGAGCATCCTACTAAAGAATGAATGGGTAAATCAGGAATTTAGAGAAGAATTTTAACAATTCATGGAAACAAATGAAAACACAACTGTTCAAAATCTGTGGGACACAGCAAAGGCGGTCCTGAGAGGAAATTATATATCAATACAAGCCTTTCTCAAGAAACAAGAAAGGTCCCAAGTACATAACCTAACCCTACACATAAAGGAGCTGGAGAAAGAACAGCAAAGAAAGCCTAAACCCAGCAGGAGAAGATAAATAAAGATCAGAGCAGAAATCAATGAAATAGAAACCAAAAGAACAGTAGAACAAATCAATGAAACTAGGGGCTAGTTCTTTGAAAGAATTAATAAGATTGACAAACCTTTGGCCAGACTTATCAAAAAGAAAATAGAAAGGACTCAAATTAATAAAATCATGAATGAAAGAGGAGAGATCACAACCAACACCAAAGAAATGCAAACAATTATAAGAACATATTATGAGTAACACTACGCCAGCAAATTTGACAATATGGAAGAAATGGATACATTCCCAGAGACATATATGCTACCAAAAGTGAACCAGGAAGAAATAAAAAACCTGTACAGACCCATAACCAGAAAGGAAATTGAAGCAGTCATCAATAATCTCCCAACAAACATGAGCCCAGGGCCAGATGGCTTCCCAGGGGAATTCTACAAACATTTAAAGAAGAATTAATACCTATTCTCCTGAAACTGTCCCAGAAAATAGAAATGGAAGGAAAACTTCCAAACTCATTTTAGGAGGCCAGCATTACCTTTATCCAAAACCAGACAAAGACCTCATCAAAAAGGAGAATTACAGTCCAATATCCTTGATGAAAACAGATGCAAAAATTCTCACCAAAATACTAGTCAGTAGGATCCAACAGTACATTAAAAGGATTATTCACCACAACCAAGTGGGACTTATTCCTGGGCTGCAAGGTTGGTTCAACAACCACAAATCAATCAATGTGATACAATACATTAATAAAAGAAAGAACAAGAACCATATGATACTCTCAATAGATGCTGAAAAAGTATNAGTTGCATTTCTATACACTAACAGCAAGACAGAAGAAAAGAGAAATTAAGGAATCGATCCCATTTACAACTGCACCCAAAACCATAAGATAACCAGGAATAAATCTAACCAAAGAGGCAATGAATCTGTACTCAGAAAACTATAAAGTACTCATGAAAGAAATTGACGAAGACACAAAGAAATGGAAAAATGTTCCCTGCTCATGGACTGGAAGAACAAATATTGTGGAAATGTCTATGCTACCTAAAGCAATCTACACATTTAACACAATCCCTATCAAAATACCATCTTTTTTTTTTTCAAGGAAATGGAACAAATAATCCTAAAATTTATATGGAATCAGAAAAGACCCCAAATAGCCAGAGGAATGTTGAAAAAAAAAAAAAAAGAAAGTTGGGGGCATC